>PVJD01008102.1:0-76190 GCA_004026545.1 Mormoops blainvillei | reverse complement strand
CTTCTTCTTCTTCTTCTTCTTCTTCTTCTTCTTCTTCTTTCTTCCTCTCTAAAATAGCACTCTTCTACATAGAAGGAATAATAGGGTAATTGTGTTGAAAGATTACTGTATACCATGCACTTTTCTCTCATCTTACCCATATTAATTCATTCAATTCTCACAACCACCCTATGGTAGATGTGTTAGTATTATGTTTATGTTTGTGGGGTGAGGAACTTGAGGCACAATTGGCATACCTGCCCAAGGTTAAATAGCTGTTAAACTGCTAAGTCAAGACTCTGACAGCCGGAAGTCCAGAACCCATATCCTTCATTATCACACTGTGGAGGGTGGCTATTGTTTTAAAGGAAAAATAAAAGAAAAAAACAAACAAACAACAGAAAAACCTTAAAATAGGAAAAGTAAAAAGGAGAATAGCTACCAATAGAAACCAGTGGAAAACTCAAGGAATTATGCCATACCTTAAAGAAAGTCTTAGTAAATATTACAAACATGGTATTTAGAAACAAAGATCTAATACATAAAATTTTACCAAATAAAATGAGTTGTCTGAGGAGAAGCAACCATCACAGGAAAAACATGTTCCACTTATCTAAAGACTTGAGACATGAGACCACTCCCATCCCTGCAAAAAAGAAGGAATTGAGCAAGAGCTGATTCAAAACAATGAAAGAAGACTCACACCTAGGCATTTATGTGAGGTTTCTGAATTTCAATAGTGAAGAGAAAACCCTATAAACTTCCTGATAGAAGACAAAAATATTTACAAATTATAGAATCATTTGGCATTGACCTTCTATTCTGACTCTCTAAGCCAATGTACTTCAAAAGTGCTTGAAATGAGAAAAATGTCACTGTTTGTTTTTATTCAATGTCTTCGATGTTTACTTTGAAATGATGAATATAACATGGTCCATATGCAGTGTGCACTGTTTTCAAGGTTCGGCAGTGTATCCTTTGATGATGTAGCTGCATTTGCTATATCTAACTGTAGGAATTTAGCTATTGAAAAATTGGAAGCTTACATATGTCATTTTTAATCAGTAAAAGGATTCTTAATAAACAAGTGTCTAAAAGTTTTGTACCCTAAACTAAAAAAAAATTAAATGTCCAGTCAAGCTTGGTTTATTAAGGCGTCGTCATTTTATTTTGTGGTTATTACCTTTACATTGTTGTAGTGTGATTGTTTCTGTTGTTTTTTGGGGGAAGAGCATAACATAGACTGACATGAGTTAGCAACATTTAATAAATCTTTTATTCTTTTTCCAATAATTTTTAGCTACACCAACCCCAAAGTCAAGGTTATAATTTCATTAAAATGTAATTTTTCTATATAATAATTTAGTGAGCAAAAATCTTTAACAAAGAAATGGGCATGATGAAATACATAAACAGAGGTTGTACACACTGATTAAAGAGATGGTAAATGATGATAAATTCAGTTTCCAAATATTTTGCATGCTATTTGTTATCAGCTGTGGAAATTTAATGCCTCATTAGCCATAGATTAAATCACTATTTTAGACTCTAGCCTTGGCAATAGTTAAATGCCCATTACATCCAATTCGAATACAAGTTGATGTGGAAAAAAGTTGAAATAGGAATGGGATTTAGGTTCCAGTTCTGGCTTTGCTATTAACCACCTGTGTGGTCTTGGGAAAATTACTTGACTCTCCAGAAAAAAAAATAATTCTATTAGATGTTAACTTTTCCTTCCAAGTCTGAAATTCTGAAATCTTTAGAATATAGGCTGCGTGAGAGCTGATGAACCAAATGCTAAGACCTTTTTGGATCTAAATAGCTCTTCTTATGAAGGAGTCTTCTGAAATATCCTAAGTTTAAACTGGAAATGGTGTAACTGAGTGGGTAGCACAGTACCAGGTGCTGTGGTTGTGCTTAAGGCTGGGGTGGAGAGAAGAAGGTCAGTGGTGATAGTTTTTGTAGGTATGTGAAAATAAAAAGATAATTTATGTTTCCTGTCCCATTTATAATCAAATACCTTGTAGAAGCTGGATACATTGTTTTCTCCACACCTTCTGAGGTTTCTTTTTTTTTAATAAAAATGTGAATGGCAATGTGGTAAGAGTTTTAACATTGATATATACCCCAAAAAGCCTTCATAGCATCTCAGCTTTTGTACCTCATGATATAATTTTCAACATATTCCCCAAATTTTTCTCACTTCACATAGAAAAAGAAAAGACTTTCTTGTTAAATTAAAAATAGTGAGTCAAAGTAAGGATGGCTCAGGGCTGCCAGCATGTGTTTGCAACCTGAGAACTTGGTGAAGGCAGAACATTTCATATCCGTCCCTGTATCTCCATCACACAAAGCCTATAACATCATGGGTGCTCTTCAATTATTTGATAAAAAAAATGAAGGACCAACATGAATGGGCAGAATGAGGGACATAAAACACTGAGGATGTCTTTGCAGCTGTGCAAACAGCGGGCCAGGAGGAATGTGGGACTGGTTGCTGGAGTCTCTTGGCCCCTTTTTCTGTTTTTTCTGTTGACCAGCTGAGTTCCCAACATGACAGTTTTACTGAGGCAAAGGCTGTACCCCTTGCATGTCCTAGAGGCCCATAGATTTATTAAACAATGTAGGTCTCTGTCAGAGTCTGGATCCTAATGATGATCACTTTAAGAATAATAACATTGACTGAGCCCATACTAAGTGCCCAGCACTTTCTCAACTTTACATGTAATTTTTATATGTTATTTTATTTCATTCTTGCAACAACCCTAGGAAGGATGTGGTATTGTATTATCCCCATGTTACGGATGGGAGCTAAGGCACAGAAAGGTTGAATAATTTGCTTCAGGACACTCAGGTGATGTGACAGAGCTAGATTGAAATCCGTAGTCTGACTCAAGAGTCCTGTGTTCTCAATCATTTTTCTCTGTTGTCTGATGTACCAGCAGAACATACGCAAATGTGAACAGTCTTGTTGCCATCCTTGCAGAGGTCAGTGACCAAGAGCATTTTCATTACAATTTTTACACCTAGTTAGATTTTAACAAGAAAAATAAGAGAGAGAGAATGCAAAATTACTTTAAGATTGGTCCTTTCCATCGTTTCAAAAATGCTTTGATTCCTCAATAAGTAAATTCACTGCAAGGTAGATTTTGGAGCAATAGAAATATTTTCTATTTAGTTGAATATCTTTAATTAGTATTTCAAAAGTTTGTTTCCTCTTTCTTTGGTAATACATAAATCTTAAGAGAACCTAATGCACTTCAATTCAACTATTAAAAAGATGATTTTAATAAGTAGTTTTCAGCAATTGTACAAATTAATATGGATTAGTTTTTGTAATATTATTGCATCATATTTTTAACCATAATAATTCATGTTTTTATAACATTCTTAATGGGTTAATTTCTAGAAGAATTACATTTAAACTAATGATTCTTTAGTAAATACTTAATAATTGAATTTGCAATTTGGTACTTAACTTATACTGATAATTGCTTTCTACAAAAAGACATCTTTAATTATAATCACAGAATATTCTGTCTCTCTTGTTTGAACAACTTTTCTCAAGAAATCTATGAGCTGTTTAAAAACACAAAAATAATTCAAATGAAAACATTCTTAACTGGAACTCCTAATAGGAAAGAGTTATCATTAGCCATAAAATTATCCACTTGAGTAATCAAATAATGCTTGAGAATGTTGCATTAAGATAAACTTTTATGTTTTACAGATTTTAAAAACAGATAATCATTCAATTTTTGAATTGGCCGTTTGTTGAAAAGACTAAGAGATTAAGTGCCACATTGTGTGTGTTCATGTTCATCATTTTTAAATGGGTTATTAGAGGCATTTTCCAGGCAAATATTTTTTCAAGTGTTTTCTACTACTTGTAACTCTAGTTCACTTTGAACCTGGTGGGCACACTGTATGGTAGGCAGAATTCTGAAGATGTCCCCTCAAGATTTCCATTCCTGATTATAATCAAGCACTAGTCCAGGTACTGCTGTGAAGGTATTTTGCAGATGTAATTAAGGTTACTAATCCATTGACCTTAAAAAAAAAAAAGGAGGATTATCCTGGATTATGCCAGTGCGATGCCAGTGCGATCAATGTAATCACATAAACCCTTAAAAGCAGAAAAGGAAGGCAGAAGAGTCAGAGAGATGAGTACAGATGAGATGAGGCAGAAGAGGTCAGACATTTTTAAAAACACGACAAAAACTCAATGCATTGTTGCTGCCTTTGAAAATTTAGGAAGGGCATCCCAAGCCAAGGGATAAAGGTGGTCTGTGGAAGCTAAGAGAGACCCCTGGCTGAGAGCCACAAGGAAATACTCTGTCCTGCAGCAGCATGGAACTGAGTCTAGCCAACAAAGTGAGCGAACGTGAAAGGGGATTCTTTCTCCAAGCCTGCAAATAAAAGTCTGGGTTTACCAACATCTTGAGTTGGGCCTTTTTGGTCCCAGAGCAGAGGAATTAGCTGAACCCACCCAGACTTCTGATTTGTAGAACTGTGAGATAATTACCTTTGTGTTGTTTTCAAGCTGCGAAATTTGTGGTAAATTATATGTCAGCCATAGGAAACTATTACCATAGACACATCACCCTCAGCAGTTTTTTGTAAGTAACTCAGAACCCATTGAAAGAAGAACTTAAAGAATTTTTCGGTGAGAAGAGTTCTATATACTATTTTTCAAATGTTTCTCAAAATTCCTCTCAAATTTCAATATTAGGAAGCTTTTTTAAATAGAAATCTCAGAATTTATTTCCTGTGCAATTTCTTTACTCCTACCATCCTCTCCCCACTTTCACTATCTTGCTGAAAACACTTAAAAACCTCAACATTTTGTGCTTCTAAATATTGTAACATGAGAAAGAATAATCTCTACTTCATTAACTCTATGTGTACAGTGATTAAAAGATTAATCCTCCCTTCAACACTTTGATTCTCCTATCAAGTCTTCGGAGCATACATGCTAAGGGGGAATGCTAGTCACAGAGCCCACTGGGGAGGGGTGCGCCACGTCATCCTCCACCAAAGGCTCCCCTCCCTCGATCAAAACACCTGCTGGAACAGAGGTACTGAGGGTAAATATAGCAGTTGAATGAAGAAATGAAAACTTTAGATTTTTTTTTAGTTTATGCTTTTTAATATCATCTGATGCTGTGTCTGATATTGCTACTGTAATGCTTTACTTAAAATATTTTTTATTAAAAATTTTTATTATATTTTGAGTTCTCTTTAATTTTTATTGTTTTGTTTATACTGTTCACTCCGCCACCACCCCCCCTGAGCCAGCACCCTCCTCACCCCAACAGCTGTCATACTGCTCTCTATGAGTCTGTCTCTATTTTGCTCATTAGTTCATTTTGTTCATTAGATTCTACATATGAGTGAAGCCATATGGTACTTGTCCTTCTCTGGCTGGCTTATGTCACTTAACATAATACTCTCCAGGTCCATCCATGCTGTTGCAAAGAATAAGATTTCCTTCTTTTTTACTACTGACTAGTATTCCATCATGTAAATATACCACAGTTTTTTTAATCACTCATCTACAGATGGGCACTTGGGCTTCTCCGAATCTTGGCTATTGTATATAACACTGCAATGAACATAGGGGTACATATATTCTTTTGAATTATTGTTTCGGGTTTCTTCAGATAAATTCCCAGAACGAGAACTGCTGGGTCATAAAGTGGTTCCATTTTTAACTTTCTGAGGTATCTCCACACTGCTTCCCGCAGCGGCTGCTTCAGTCTCCATTCCCGCCAACAGTGCACTAGGGTTCCCTTTTCTCCACATCCTCGCCAACACTTGTTCTTACAAGAATAAACTCAAAAAGGATTAAAGACTTAAATGTTAGTCTTGAAACCATAAAAATCCTAGAAGAAAACACAGGCAGTAAAATCCAAAACATTTCTCATTGCAGTATTTTTTCTGATATATCTCTTCAGTAAAGGGAAACAAAGGAAGTGTTCGCCGCTCTCCAATGCCAGTTTTGGCTGGAAAGTTGGGTGACTATAGCATAATAATTGATTATTCTCTATGAACCATTCCTAGGCCCACTTTAAGCCAGCTTTGTTTATATTTTTCTCCTGTGAGCTCAAATATGCTTCACTAGCTGAAATGGCAGAAAATTTGTGTGACGGGAAATCGGAGAGGTTGTGAGGGAGTACTATAGCATAATGGAAAGAAAAGATCTTATGTTGGTAGTATGACCTTAGAAGTCTCACTTAACCTCTGTGTCCTTACCCATGTAAATGAATAACAACACTGGCCCAGTCAATCCTTTTTACATAATTCTTAATCTTCATGGTGTATTGGAATCTCTGGGAGAGTCCTTACAATGTAGAGATGTCTCTGCCTGAAGCTAGTTTGTAGGAAGGCCTGAATCTCTCTCTCTCTCTATTTTTTCCTTGTATCCACTTTAGATCAGCCAAATGCATAGGCAGGCCTAGAAACCAAATCTTTATAGTATAGTATAGAGGACCAAATTGAATGATGCTGTCAAAGAAGCCTGAAAGGTACTATTCAGATGGGCATTTCCCAAGGGAAAACATGGGTGACATTTTTCCATAGGCTTTTCTTCCTAGTAATAGCAGTATCTGGGCTGATCGCTCTTTTCTGCACCCTACCAAGAGGAGTCAGGAGAGGGCACATGCCTAGTTGATTCAATTCAGTGAAGAGTCACACTCCCAGATCCCCGGCCTGCCATAGTCATGGCACTAATGATGACCA
Source organism: Mormoops blainvillei (assembly GCA_004026545.1). Lineage (NCBI taxonomy): Eukaryota > Metazoa > Chordata > Mammalia > Chiroptera > Mormoopidae > Mormoops > Mormoops blainvillei. Next base: position 69,470 of record PVJD01008102.1, on the reverse strand, counting down.
GCCCACACCTGTGGTCCCCCAATGACCCTGGCAAGGCTCAGACCTTCCGTCCCTGCCTCATCCAACCTCACAGACAAATCAGAGGCCAAATGCCACTTCTCTCCACGCAGAGGTACGGTCAATATCTGCGAAGGCCTCTACTAATTACCTACCAAGCTCCAAATATCCCCTAAAGTTATTTCTTTATGGCTGGTAAATTTAGGGTCCTCAAGCTACGTTCAAATGTACCACTTGGTCGGTGCTATTAAGCTGATGGACACTTTTTAAAAAATTATTTGAGATACGTCAGGGCAGGAGTATTATGGGATTTCATTTTATTATTCAATGTCAACCCTATAAATATTCATAGAAAAGTGTCTGGGAAAGATTAAACTTCTGATAAGTATTCAACAGGACAAAGAAAAAAGATTAACCTTTTGTATAAAAGATTAACCTTTTGTATATGATAAAAAATTAATATAAAATATGAAATTAGTACCGCAGACATTTGGCAGGAGAGGCGTAGGCTGAATTTGTATGTTGAAGTGACTCTACATGTTCTAATCATCTGTTAAGAGGAACAAAAGATTCACCAGCAAAGAATGTCACTTCTTAAGGGGAAAGAGTAGAGAATATAAAAATAATAGTGTTACTGAACAGCAAGTTAGGGTCCTGCTGCCCCCTACCACCCTCTAGGTAAAATTCCAGAGGCAAAGGTTTGGTGATAAAGGAAAGGAGTCTATTCAAAAGCTTCACAATTTTGGAATAACAGCTTTCCACAAGAATTAGTCACTTAGGCCTATCAATTAAGGCTAAGCTCTAACTCTGTAGTTATAGCTTTAATCACTTAAGCCTATCAATTAAGGCTAAACTCTAACACCTGGGCTCTCCTAGTATTCTCCCTGTTTTAAGTTATCTTATTTCTATAGGGTTATTTTACAAACTAAAACAATATAAGATATAAACGCTACACAATTTTGGAGTAATGGCAGGTTTCTGCCTCAGGGGTCATCCCCTCTAGAACACCCAAAGAAGAGTAAACCTGCCACTCCCTGCCAGGTCAGCCTGATCCCAGGCTGCGCCCAGAGCTCCTTCCTGTCCGAAACACTGTCCTTCCATTGGGAAACGCGGGCAGCCGCAGCACGATCATCCAGGCCAGCCGGAGGAAGGGAGCCTAGAGCCAGAGAGAGCCCCTGAGCCAGATGGCTGGCCCTCTTTTATTTCAAATCTTCCAACCTGTAATTCCAAGCCTTCTGGAGGCATTCAGCGTCTCAGCTAATCCCGTCCTAGACCGTTTACCATTGCCTCCTCCCACGGCCCCTCCCTACTTCTCCCCAGTGATCTGATCAGATCTCTCTGTATCAATAGGCGTCTTTGCCCATTCAGAAAAGATTCTTTGGGGACTAATGGTAATTCTTTTAAAGAAAACTTTGTTTAATTTACATAGTATCATGACCTTTAATTTTAATGTATTAATTAGATTATATTAGTATTGATAGCTTTCTGGCTTCTAAGTTATAACTTTTTAATTTATTTTGCTCAATTTAAGCATTCACTGATCAGAAGACACTGAACTTGGCATAGAGAATTGAACTCTTAATTTTTTACAGTTTTCTCTATGATTGATTTCTTGATTCCTTCTTTCAACACTAGTATTGGGATAAAGACAGAAAAAAATCTCAATTTTCTTAGAATTTAGTTTCTACTGGAGAAAAAGACAATAAACCAGAGAGATGATTTTATTCATTTGTAGTGTTTCAGATGGTAGTGGAGCTAACGCGAAAAATAAGGCAGTAAAGGAGATAAGGGTACTGGAGAGCAGTTGCTTTCATTTAAAAAAAAAGTTTTATCAGAGATGGTCTCACAGCTAAGTGGGTATTTTTGCAGGAAGGGAAAGAGAAGGAGAGGGAGAGTGAGAGAGAGGGCGAAAGAGCGAGAGAGCAAGAGAGCCATGAATGGGAGGAGTTAGTTCTGAGACAGGCTTGGAGCTTGATGGGGAGGGGGGGGAGCACTGTAATGACTTTGTCAATTACACTGAAAAATAAAGGGAGTAGGTAGAGGGTTTTAGGCTGAGAAGTAACATGATCTCACTTTTTCACAGAATGTTTTTTGTCTCCTGTATTGAGAATAGCTCTTAGTAAGGTAAGACTGGATGCATGGAAGCTGTCAGAAGGCTCTCATAATGCTTTAAGAATGATATGCTGTGGGCTTGGACCAGAGTGGTAGTGATAGAGGTGTTGAAAAGTAGAGGTGAAAAAACTTTCTAGGGGATACAATGCGGGGTGAAGAGAGAATAGAGGAAATCATTACTTTATAGATATTTTCATCTGAACAATTGTAAGAATGAAGTAGCCGTTTTTGAAATATGGAAGACTGTGGAAGCAACATATTTGGGGACTTTCTTGGGTGTTTGGATTTGGATATGCTAAAATTGAGATGACTATCCAGCATTCAAACACAGATATCCTGTGTTCTCCCTGAAAGATAAGTTGAATTCCTAATTCCCAGTACCTCAGAATGCAACTTTATTTGGAAATTAGGCCTTTGCAGATACAATTAGTTAAAATGAGGCAATCCTGGAGTAAGGTGGGTCCTTCATTCAATATGACTGGTGTTCCTATAATAAGATAATCATGTGAAGACTGAGACATACAGAGAGAACACTATGTGATGATGAAGGCAGAGAGTTGGAGTATTTTACCAGTAAGCCAAAGAATGTCAAAGATTGCTGGTGAGGTACCAGAAGCTAGGAGTAGCAGGAAAGGATTTCCCTGTGGGTTTCAGAGGAGACATGGCCCTGCCAACATGATGATTGTAGACTTGTATTCTCCAGAACTGTGAGATAATGCGTTTGTGCTCTTTTAGCCAACCCAGTTAGTGGTACTTTGTTATGTCAGCCCCAGGAAATTAATACAGAGAATAAGGTGAGCACTGAGAATTTGCCATTGAATTCAGCTAGGTAGAGTTATTGGACTGGACAGGAGCCGTTTTAGTGGAATGTAAGGGTTAAAGTCCTGATTGGAGTGAGTTCAAGAAAAGAGAGAAGGTGAAATGAATTAGGAGCAGTAAATATAGGTAAATCTTTTCAGCGATATTAAGAAGAAGTGAAGAAATGAGGTCATAGCCGAAGAGAGATACTAGATCAAAGGAAACACTTTCTTCCTTCGTCCTCTTTTTTCATTCTCTTTCTGTCTCCTGCCATTCCTCTTCCTCTCCTCCAGCCCTTTCCTCCCCTCTCTGTCCCACCATTTATCTCCCCTTCCTCTTCCTTCTTCCTCCTTCTCTCTCCCTTTTTCTTTTCCTCCCTTCCTCCCTTCCTCCCTTCCTCCCTTCCTCCCTCCCTTCCTTCCTTCCTTCCTTCCTTCCTTCCTTCCTTCCTTCCTTCCTTCCTTTCTTTCCTTCTTCCTTTCTCTTTTTCTTTCTCCCCTGTGCACTCTCTCTCTCTTTCTCCAGATATACATATTACCACATGATTGAATGCCAATGGAAATAATTCTTTAAAGAAGAGAAAGTTGATTTTGGAGATGGGACAAGCAATGAGTATAGGAGACATGTCCCTCAGAGGCAAAATGGGATCTAGTGCATAAAAAGGAAGAATTGGCCTTAAATAGGGCTATGACAGAAAGAAGACAGAGTGCCTGGCCATAGTTATAGAGAAGCAAATAGATACAAAGAGGATATATGGAAAAACTTCTTCAGTTGCTTCTATTTCTTAGTGAAAGGCCAAACAAGTTTACCTGCAAAGACAAAGGTCAGTGATGGGGTAGTTCCATATTTGAGAGAAAAAAAGCTAGGGTGTTTTTATCAGGTAAGCAGGAAAGTGCCAGGGAAATGAAGGATTGGAGGTTTGCCTAAGTGTCGCTTTGAACTTGGCAATCATGAGTTTAGAGATACCAGTAAGTAAATTTTGTGTGTTTTGTTATTGTAAGAAATGTACATTTTAATTGATTAATTATTGTTCTAAGAAAACAAATTAGAAAACAATAGTTTAACAAGAATTTATGGACCTTGCAATTCCCCAATGACTAGGGTTGCCAGATACACTGTTAAGTGTGCATTTGAGATAATGGTGAATAATTTTTTAAGGTATGTCCCCTACCTGCTAATGCTTATGGATTTCCCATCTGCAACCATAAGAGTAACTGGTGGTGGCTGGACTCATATTAGTTTCTGAATGTGTATAGATGGTGTTAATATGTTGGCTGGGAAATAATAAAAAGCGTTGATGCGTTTAAATATTTTACCTTGTTGCTCTTGCCGTCTCTCTGGGAGCCCCATTGTCAGACTCTCCGTGACCTGACTTTAATCTTTTTAGTGATAAAGGCTGCGCTGATGAACTTTAGGTTAATGGTAAGGATGGCCAATGTATACATAGGGTTTTTTCTTGTTTTCCTTTTTTTGCATTTATCAAAACCAGGAGAAAAAGTGGTATCTTCTCCTTTGAAGGCTTACATTTTCTGTCTTATGAAGCTTTTTTGGATGAATAGAAATGTTTTAACAGGGTTAAAAATAAAAGTGGTATTAGAGTCTGAAACCAGGGGAATTGAAACAAGTGATATAAATGGTCTAATAGGACTGATCTAATTATCCAGTACTGAAAAACAGAGGTACTGGTTCAGTTGGTTCTCAAATAATAATAATTATAGCTATGATTTATTCAGTATTTACTATGCACTAGGCACCACCCTGAATATTTAAGATATTAAGTTCTAACAAAAACATAAAAAGAACTCATGAATCTATTCAATAAATATTGGTTGAACCAGGGCTTGGAAATACTAGTGAATTAAAGATACTAAAATCCCTAATCCCATCGAGTTTACATTTTAATGGGCAAGAGGCAATAAAAATAAGTAAGTAAATAAGTTATTGGGTGGTGAGAAATGCTTTGGAAAAAATAAAGCAGGAAATGGGGATATGGGATGATGGGAATAGAGATCAATTTTAGATAAGGAGCTCAAGGAAGACTTTATTGACAGCTGAGGGAAAACTTAAAGAAAGTAAAAAGTGCCACCTGTGGTCATCTAGGAAAAAGCATTCCAGGGAGAGGGACCAGCATGTAAAAAGGCCCAAGAGGGGAAAACATACTGGGCATGTTGATTCAATAGCCAAGGTATTTGGAGTAGAGTGAGCAAAGGGAAGAGGAGGAAAAGATTTGTCAAACAGAGGGAATGGTACCATTTGGGGCTTTGTAGGCCATTGCAATGACCTGAGTTTTTTCTCTGAATGAAATGGAAAGACGATGGAGGCACTGAGTGCATGCGTAGCCTGATTTAACTTTTCATTTTATAAAGATCACTCTGGCTGCGAAGAATAGGCTGCTGGGGAACAGGTGAGGAAGCAGGAAGGCCAGGCTGAAGGCTGTGCTCACAATCTGGCAAGAGAGGCAATAACCCAGGGTGGGAGCCAGGGAGGAGAGAGAGTGGGAAGGAGTCAGACGCTGGATATATTTTGAAAGTAGAGTTTTCAGGATTGTTGAGTTTCAGGTGAGGGATATGAAAGAGGTAAGATTGAATCTGGAGTTTTAACCTGAGCGACGGGAGGGTCAGGAGTTCCCACTGACTGAAATATGGAAGACTGCCAGGGGAACCTGTCATGGAAAAATTATAAATTTGGCTTTGGAGACGATGAGTTTACGTTTCTATTAGACAGTCTAGTAGATATGTCCAGCATACAATTGGACATATAAATCTGGAGTTTGGGCTACAGATATAAAGTAGGGAGTTTTATTTTGGGCCATAAAGTTAGTGAGAGCAGATAGAGGATATAAACAGACAAGAGTTTAGGTCAAAGCCCTGACCAGCATGGCTCAGTTAGTTGAGCATTATCCTGCAAAGTGAAAGTTTGCTTGTTTGACTCCCTTTCAGGGCACATGCTTGGGTTGTGGGATTGAATCCTGGTTGGGACCCGTGCAAGAAGCAACCGATCGATGTTTCTCTCTCACATCAATGTTTCCCTCTCTTCTCTCTCCAAAACCTTCTCTCTAAATATAAATAAATAAATTCTTTTAAAAAAATGTTTAGGTCGAAGAGCTGAGTCCTACAGCAATCCAGTGTCAAATAGGAAGATGAAGAGGAATAAACAAATGATACTGGAAAGAAGCCAGCAAATCAGGAATAGAGACAGAACCTAAATTTGAATCTAGGACTGTGAAATGCTTTTAATTCCTATGGCTTTAAACACTATTCTACATGGCTACATTTTGTTTCTATAACTACTAATCTGTATTAATACTTTTTAAAATTGTTCAGTTACAGTTTCCCCGCCTTTTTGCCCATTTCTCCCCCCTGTCCTGTCTCTCCCCACTTCCACAGTCAATCCCCGCCCCCACATTGTCCATGCCCATGAGTTCTCTGTTCATGTTCCTTGACTTGCCCCTTCCCTTTCTTTCCCCCATTTTCCCCTTTCTCCCTCCCCTCTGGACACTGTCAGTTCATTCTTTATTTCCAAGTCTCTGGTTCTATTTTGCTCATTTATTTTGTTGATTAGGTTCCACTTATAGGTGAGATCATATGACACTTGTCTTTTACCGCTTGGCTTACTTCACATACCATAATACTCTCCAGTTCCATCCATGCTGTCTCAAAGGGTAGGAGCTCCTTCTTTCTTTCTGCTGCATAGTATTCCATTGTGTGAATGTACCACATTTGCTGATGGACACTTAGGCTGTTTCCAGCACTTGGCTATTGCAAATAGTGCTGCTCTGAACATAGGGGTGCATAGGCTCCTTTGAATTGGTGATTCAGGTTTCTTAGAGTATAATCCCAGCAGTGGGATCGCGGGATCGAAAGGCAGTTCCATCTTTAGTTTTTTGAGGAACTTTCATACTGTTTTCCACAGCAGCTGCACCAGTCTGCATTCCTACCAACAGTGTACTAGGGTTCCCTTTTCTCCACAACCTCACCAGCACTTGTTTGTTGATTTATTAATGATGGCCATTCTGCCTGGTGTGAAGTGGTATCTCATTGTGGTTTTAATTTACCTCTCTCTAATGACTAGTGATGTTGAGCTTTTTTTCATGTGTCTCTGGGCTCTGTGTGTGTCCTCCTTGGAGAAGTCCCTGCTCAGGTCCTTCGTCTATTGTTTAATTGGATTGTTTGTCTCCCTGGTGTGGAATCATGTGAGTTCCTCGTATATTTTGGAGATCAAACCCTTATGTGAGGTATCATTGGCAAATATGTTTTCCCATATGGTTGATTCCCCTTCCATTTTGTTGATGTTTTCTTTAGCCATGTAGAAGCTTTTTAGTTTTATATAGCCCCATTTGTTTATTCTTTCCTTTATTTTCTTTGCCCTACTGGATGTAACAGTGAAAATATTGCTACATGGGATATCTGAAATTTTCCCAGCTATATTTTATTTCAAAGCTCTAATCCATACCTGGAAAAAAATGCTAATTAGTACTCAAAATACTTGAATGAGATAACATTCCTCATAAAAATTGAAAAGGAGAGGAGAAAATTAATGGATGTTAAGTTTTATTTTGTATATCAAGCATTATGCCTGGTGAATTATAAATAATATCTCACTTAATCCTCATTTTCAGGTATTAGGTTCCCCATTTTGCAGAAGGATTTGAGGCAAGCAGTTTCACAACTTCTCAAGTCTATTCAGGTTTTAAGTGTCAGAGTTAGAATTTCTAGCCAGTTCTGTCTCATATTTTCTACTATTCAGTATTTCATTGTCCATAACATCCTGATTCTGAGGGAAAATTTTTGCTTCAACAAGCAACATTAAAAATTATAATATCTATAGTAACTGTTTTATAGAAGAGACAAATTCTTCATGTACTATTACTTATGTCATCCTAAATAAAGCCAACATTATAAAACTAGATTATAGCTCATATGGTAAATAAGACATGCTTGGATTCTAAATTTAAAATAAATTTTCTGTGAATTCACATTCTTTTGTCAGGGCCCCTTTGTAACCAACCAGTTATTTCTGAGGTGGTAACTTGGTCACCTATCCTTGCAAGTTTCAACCCCATAACCTTGCCCACTAGCACACCTCTGAGAACTACAGCACTTTGAAGGTTGTCTCTAAGGAACTATGGATGCCTCTCCACCCTTAACAGTAGAGACAAGAGGTTTAGAGTGTATCACAAGGCAGCCTAACCCAACTGCCTCATGAATCAAGAGATACTCAGTTAAAACAATATCAAACAATATTTTGGGAATCTCAAAGAAGAGCCATGCTTGTACCTTGAGGTGTACAGTGAAAAGAAAAAGTGCTTTTCCTCTCCTTTAGCCAGTGCTTAATTACCAGATGTGTTGCTCAGTGATCAGGAATTACCCTGGAACCCAAGTGGATAGGTTAATTCTCTATTCTCTCTTGAAACCAGGAATACTGCCATAATATATATTTTTTATTCCTAGAAATGCTCTATTTTTGTTAAATCCTCTAGTCTCCATGCATTTAAATATGCCTAAAAAGTATACACTTAATGGGTCTTCCTGAAAACAGTAAGCTTTTTCTAAAAATGATCAGTTAAAAAATAAAATGGAAGCAAAGACTTTAGCTACTAAGCCGACGAAACTTTAGCTCCTCCCAGAAATCTTCGTATGGTTCTCTCCCTCACTTCATGTGGGTCTCTGCACAGCAACCTCCTCTGAGGGACCTTCTCTGTCTCCACCTAAACAGCCTTTTAGTCAGTTCCCCTCATTATCCTGCTTCAAATTTTTCATTGTATTGAACAATACATTTGAATATTTTCCTATTGTTTTTTTGTCTATCTACCTATTTAAAATGTCAATTCTGTAAGAGTTGGGATATTATTTTATATAATGTCATAGCTGCAATTCCAAAAGAGTTTGATTTACATTGTAGGTATTCAATAAGTATTTATTTAATAACTACATGTTGAATGAATTAAAGAAGAAAAAGGAAGGGAAGGAAGAAGACTCCAAAAGACAATAAAGACAGAGATGGTCAAATTGCAGATGCTCAGGATACCTTCCATTTGTCACACCTGTTCTTTTCCCAGCTTTTTACCCATTTGGGGTTGATGCGTTAACTTTTAAATGCTGGCACTTGATGGTGGTCCCACTGACTGGGCTTGCCAAAAAAATATTATAACACAGAGGGTTGCCCTCTTTTATATATTTTTCCGTGAGGGAAAATAATTACCCACCGAATTGTTCAGAGGTTTAAAAAGATAATTTATTCTCCCGCACCTTTTTAGTCACATATTCTTGATTATATACCACTTAAATTTTAGTTACTTGTTTATTTCCTAATTGCAAAAATAGTATCTCATAGAAACAGCATTTTAGACCCTAATGGTATTTTGGTTATTATCTAATATAGCCCCAGATTTTACAAATAAATAAGTGGAAGCTCAGCGCGGTGGTGGGTGGGGATGGGTGGATTTTGGTTAATCACTTGCTGATTAGGGACTGGAGGTCACCCAGAGTAGATGAAATCTGCAAACAAAACAAAGCAAAGTGGCTCTGGCCACTGTGGCTCAGCTGGCTGGAGTGTTGTCACCTGAACTGAAGGGTTGCAGGTGTGATTCCCAGTCAGAGCACATGCCTGGGTTGAGGGATATGATTTCCGGCCGGGGTGCAGCGCAGTTGACATTTCTCTCTCGCATCGATGTTTCGTTCTCCCTTTCTCTCCATCCCTTCCCCTTGCTCTAAAAGCAATGCACATGTCCTCGGGTGAAGATTAAAAATAAATGAACAATAATGCATCTTTCATTATTCATTAGACAGATTAATGTAAATTGAAAGGGACACATATCTCCATGATGAGTCCATGTATCTCCATCTTGGGTAATATTACAGCTACTCACTGCCAAAATTCCTGATTCAATTTGTTTCCAACAATTGGCAAAAAAAAAAAGAAAGAAAGAAAAAGAAAGAAAAAGAAAATGATAGGGACTCAAATGTAACCGTTTCAGCTGCGATGTTACCACGGGTAATTTCCTTCTCGAAATTGTTAATAACCAGGGTGGAATTGCATGACTGTCTCTACCACACAATAATTTTGTAAATGATGAGGGAAAAACAGTAATCTGATTTCCAGTTAGTAGAATCATGGGGGTATTTTTTTAACATTATTTGATGTGTAGAACTACCATATGTTTTGTTATTGGTAAATAGGTAAAAGTGCATATTCAATTAATAACATTTATTTAAAAAAACAGGGATGCAGGGGTTCTCAAAAACTAAAGGGTTTGAGTATTTTTTGGAATAATATAGAACCAGAGTTGAGAGGAATTAAAAAGATTTTAGTTCCTGGGAAACAAGACAAAGGAAGGAAAGGATATTCTGCAATAAGTCAAAATTTGTTAACTGCTTCAAAATATGATATTCCAAATTTACTGTACATTAGTGGATGCATAGGATACCCATGGGTCAAGATGGATTGGCATGAGGGCTGTATCTATTTGTGGACCCTATCATTCCAAACAAACAGATAAATAAACCAACAAATAAAGGTCATCACATTAAAGAACAAGAGAGGAGTAAAGTTGCTGTAAGATTGAAAAACAAGCTATGCAAGAAAATGTTCTCCAAGGAAGGTTAGGATCAAAACTTAAAAGTTGCTACCTAAAACCTATAGAGAATATTAATCTTTTCAATAAATCTGGCAGCCAAATCAAGGCTAAAAACGTTAAATTAAATATGGCATGGACCCTCTCTTGGCATCAGGTCCAGACAGAAACCATCTTGCTTCTTAGCATGCAGTTTCTTTGTGTCTTCTCTTAAGAGGGAGGAAAAAAAAATTCTTCTCATTAAAATTGGCACTGCACCAGAAACACTGACCTCTGCTCAGGAAAGAGCTTCAAAATCTCATTTGAGCTTTTTGCCTCAATGTGTAAGAATATGAAGAAGTGTGAGAGAAATGCGGAGTATTTTTTAAAAGGTTCAAAAAGGATAATTTTGTCAGGAAAGAGTTTCACAATTGTCTGTAAAATATTTGCTTGCTCTTGGGAGGAAGCTAAATCGCAAGCTAGAAGAATTTTTTTTCATTTTTTTTTCTCCCTCCTTCCTTCCCTTTGTCACTCTCTCTCTCTCCTTAGGTCCCTCCTTCACTCTATTCTTTTCCTTTCTTTTCTTTTCCTTACCTGAATTGTTAGAATTGAAACAATTGAAAGCCCAGATCTAGCAGACTTGACACAGCATTATTCCTTATCTGTCATATCCAAATACTGTCTTAGCAATGATCCAAATTCTTTAAGCGGTCTTACCCTGGGGAGAAAATAAGTGTTCATTGTGGATTAATAAAATGTACAGTCGAGGCTGACTTTCAGTGTTAGAAGGGTGTCGAACTTCCTTGAGGCCAGCCTGTCCTTTCTGCCCATGGGTCTGAATGCCTTCCCAAGCCTCTCTTTCCTCTGCTCGGACTCCTCAGTCACTGGACTTCACTTGTGCAGCTTCTCCTTCTCCTCCGCCCATATTGCTCATGGCTACAAAAACCTTCATTCTTTCTGGTGAAAATTTTCTTCCTTGGAGCTTCTGCATATTAGTTTACTTCTGTTTCCCTAAGCTACATAGTATTAAAATCTCACTCCTTTTCCATATGGCAACTATTAAAAATATTGAAGTAACAGCTATTTGCTACTGCCTGTCTTATTTGGGTAAGAACTTCTCAATATTAAACTCTTCCTTGCATTTCAGAGATTCTGGACTCTTTGAGGTCCTGCTCACTGTCCTCTGGACATGACTCATAGTCACCGCGAGAACACTGCCATTTTGTAGCTGCTTGGATTTGAGAAAATTAATTAACTTCCCTGTGCCTTTGCTTTGTCATCGGAACACTGAAAATGATAACAACACTGGCCACCTGTGCACAATAATTTATGTGAAGCAGTTAAAACAAAAAAAAAAATCACAAGTGGTCAATAAATGATTACTCCTACTACTATTCCTACGGTAGATATGAGCCATTATCCCCATTTTGGTGAGCGTGCTTCCGTTAATGAATAACGTGCTTTTCTGGCAGTCTCTCTGTTCTGTTTGATGGAATCGAGCCTAAAGTTAGTCAACATTTGTATAGCTTTTACATATTTTCTGCCATGTACATATTATATCTCCTAAAATTGAATACTCATCTTTCTAATTCAAAAAGAGTATTGGGGCTTTGAAGCTCCTTGGGAATTTTACTATAATTCCCAGTCAGTTCTAGTCTTTGGATTTTCTGTAGTTATTCTTCCAAACTCATTCCACTTCCTAAAACCTTAGATTCTTCCTCATAATCTGACCTATTTTCCTTCAGTGAGAAAATTGAAGCAATTAGAAAGGCTGCCTTCTTATTCTATTGCCAGTCTTCTAATCCTACTGCACCCATGCCCATGTTTTCTTTCATTCTGCCCATCAGTCTGGAATTTTCCCGTTTCACAGAACAAAGCTCAGGTTAACCCCTCCACCTTCTTTGTTCCCATCCCAGGTAACTTGCTAAATTTTAATAATGATTATTTCTCTTTCCTTTAGTTTCACCATCTTTCTCTCTTCTAGATTCTCTTCATCAGAATTAGAGTGTTCACATATCTTTCTTCCTAAAAATATATATTAAGGTTTAGTACTATGTTGTATATGTTATGCTTCAAAAAGGGAGGAAAGTCGTTTAATCAATCTTGCAAATGTCTATAAAGAAGTAATCGATTTGCATCTCTCTGATGGCTAGTGACCTTGAGCATCCTTTCATAGATCTCTGGAACCCTCCGTATGTCCTCCTTGGAGAAGGGTCTATTCCGGTCCTTTATCCATTTTTTAATTCGATTGTTTGTCTTCCTGGTGTTGAGTCACATGAGTTCTGTATGCATTTTGGAGATCTAACCCTTGTCCAAGGCATCATTGGTGAATGACCCATGAGCATGGATGACAGGGTGGGGATTGGCTGTGGGAGCAGGGGGTGGGCTGAACCGAGGAGAGCAAAGGGGTGAAAATAGGGACAACTGTAATCTGAACAATAAAATATTTAATAAAAATAAATAAAAATAAAAAATAAGAAGTGATTGAATTACTGTTTCTACTTTTTATTTTACCCATCCACACCTTGATCTCCTATAGTTTGATTTCTGTCTTTGCCTCTATTAAAGCTGTTAAAACATTTGACAACTGTCGTTCAATCACTTCTCCTATAAATACTCTTCTCTCGGGACACGTTATGCCACGCTCCCCTGGTTTTCCTTCTCCTTTCTGTCCATTTCCTATCAATCTGCTTCGTGGATGTTTTTTCTCCTGCCAGCTTTAATGTTCTTTAAAATTTTTGTCTTAGACTCTCTTCTCCCGAAAAGAAGTCTATACACCCTCCCTGGGCAAGCTCATCCACTTCTATGACTTAAAAACCAATGGTATGCAAATGGATCTCAAATATCTCCCATCTGTTTTTGTTTTTTGTTTTTTTTTTCCCTTTTTCTCTTGAAGTACCCAAAATGCAGCACATCCATGGAAGAACTTGTCATGTTCCCTTCTAGTCTCACTGCCAAGCCTATGTTTTTCTCTCTGTACCTTTTAGGAAATGGTATCTATATTCAGCTGGTTTCCTAAACAGGGCTAGGGGCCATCTTTGCTTTTCTCCAATTAATTTTCATCTATACAGCTAGATTGATTTTTGTAATGTACAAATTTTAAATTGTCAGTGTGCTCAAGCAAACTTTTTTCAGTGATTCCCTATTGCACCTAGGATAAATTTAGAAAAGGAGTCACTTGTCTCCAAGCTTTAGGTAACATTCACAGGTTCAACGCTTTCCTAAAGATCCTGGCTGCAATATACAGAGCTATCTTGGGCAAATTATTTCTGCATGATGGTATATGAGTCATTAAGTTCTGAACTCCCGTGGAACTTCACGACTTTAATTCTTTCCTTCTGATGTTTGTTTTACACTCTTCTGTCAGACACTCATTCACCACAGTGGGTCAGAGTGATTTCCCACGGAGCTTTTGAAGAACACTAGTCACTGAGGGCAGCACAGGGGTCCGAAGCCCAAGATCAATTGAATCAAAATCCTGGGGGATGGACCTAGGCAGAAATCTTTTGTAAAAGCTCTTCTGTTGATTCTAATGAGCTGCCAGGGTATTAAAGCCACTGGTTGAGAGTTGCTAAGCTGGGCGAGGTTACATAAAAGCAGCGTGAACAGAATGGAAGCATGAGATTCAAGGTGACAAGGAAGAATCACATCAAAGGCAAAACTTTTCCAACCTCTGTAGTATTTGCTGTCCCAGATTTTTATAGGTCGCTTACATCTTTGGAACTGACCAGGGAGGGGGCAATTGTACTCTCTAAACCAGGTAGCTATCTGTTTGCCATTTCTCTGAGCTCATTAACATTTCACCATTGGTTTTTAAAGAGCACACAGTTTTGTTTTGTTTTTTTCTCATTTGCTTTAACTTCCATAGTGTTCTTTTTAAAATTCTGTATATTTCAGCTACTTTTCAAAATGATTCAAAGGTTAATTACAAGGTGAAGCCTTTTATACTTTTCTTTTACCCTAAGTTCAGTTCAGAACTCTGTCCTGCCTGGTCTCAAAGCACTTTAAACAATTATCTGTTTGTACTTACTTTCCTGTATTTTGATTTATTTTGTTTGTTTGCATATTAGTTTCTTACTGTGGACTGTGATATCCTGAGAGCAGAAAGTGCCTGGTATATAACAAATGTTCAATAAATATTTCTGGACTGTATGATTAGGTGAACAGATCATATATATTCTTTGACTTTCTTGGTTTTTAGATATGCAACTTTTACATGTTTATATTTGGTTGTACAAGGTCCACTTATTATTGTACTAAGATATGAACTGAGCACATCTGTGTGTGGGATCCCACCCTTGGCACTTAGTTCTACACCAATTTTGTCCATTTTATACATAAACTTTTTATGGAGTTCAAGGTATAGCCATCTCATTTTCCTGCTTATGATCACATAATTTTTTGAAAGCCTTCAAACCCTCTCAGGCTGTATCTTTTATAGAATTTGAGGCTATGGCATTATACCTACATCTTTCTGATCTTTTTGGAATCCACAATTTTCAATTCCTGCAAAGTCTAAAGTACCAAAGTAACTTTGCTCAGGGTTTTTACTGCTTCAATCACAAATTCTTTCTGATTAGATAGCATGGGATTTACAAAGCTCTTTTCTTGTCACTCCCCTTCCATCTGAGCAGGACTTGTCAAGGACACTTTATGCCAATGGGAACCCAGTGATTGAAGCTCAGGTCACTACTCTCAGCTGCCTCTGTTCCCGTGGCTGTCTCAATCCGGAAAGCCACATCCCTTTCCTCCTTTTTGCCTGGCAGTTTGGAGCACACTTTAATAAGATCACATAGTTTCTTCTCTCCTTTTACCTTTAAAGGTGAATGGCTTTATAGCAAACAACAACTCTCCATTTCCCCCCTCTGGATATAAGATGAACTAATTCTAAAGATCTGCTGTCCAACATAGTATCAAAAACTATAGTCGCAAAACTATATTGTGCACATAAAAATTTGTCAAGAAGGGGGAATCTCATGTTAAATATCTGTACCAAGAACACAAAAAAGGCGACCCAAATAAATTTTGGAGGTGATGGATATGTCTGTTAGCTTCATTGTTGTGATATTTTCATGGGTTTATGTATATATCCAAACTCATCAAATTATGTACATTAAATATGTGCGATTTTGATATATCAATTATACTTCAGTGAAACTTTTTATAAATGATATTGCTTCATACACTTAAGAGGTATTAAAAAAATAGATAGCTTTAGTAGACTACTGACCCAAGATGTATGTATTTCCATGTAGGCATATAGTTACTGATAACCTTTTACCTCCCCATTCCCTTCAAAATTTCAATAAAGTCAGTACTTTTACATTAAGAAAAGCAAACCTTCTACTGCTGTATGAGAGGTAATGGTTTTATTCCAACAGCACTCTATGATGGCTTTATATTTAAATTTAACTATTTATCTTTTTGTTACTGTCTCATCAATTGTGCATTGGTATATATACACAGACACACACATGTGTGGTCTAAATAGATATCCTATTTTCACATATCAATTTTTTTCACCCTGAATTAACTTACTGGTTTTCTTCCAACACCATAACATTATTCGCGTTTGCTCTGTTAAGCTAGAACATTTCTATTTCCATCTCCAATTTTAATTTATAGTTCCCATATGGAATCATAGATTTAATATAATTCCTTAGAAATCCCAGTAAGCTTTTGTAGACATAGATACATTTATTTTAAATTAACATGGAAAGGCACAATCCTTCAAGTATCTAAAGTACTCTAAGCAGAGGAGAATAAGGTGGGAGGAATTACTTTACCTGGTATTGTTTTTACTATGTAACTACAACTATCAAGACAGTGTGGCATAGGCAAGACAGAAGGATACATACATCAATGGAACAGAGTGTAGGATTCAGAAATAGGCCCAAATAAATATGTTCAGCTGAATTTTATAAAGAAAATTTTAAATTTACTGGGGTGACATTAGTTAATAAAATTATATAGGTTTCAAGTGTACAATTCTGTGGTACATTATCTATATATTTGTATTGACCACTCAAAGTCAAATCTCCTTCTGTCACCATATATTTGACCCCCTTTACCTTTTATTACTGACCCCCCTTCCCTCTGGTAACCACCAAACTGTTGTCAGTGTCTATGAGTCTTTGTTTGCTTCTTGTTTGTTCATTTGTTGCTTTCAGTTTTATATCCCAAATATGAGTGAAATCATATGATTCTTAGCTTTTTCTGACTGATTTATTTTGCTTAACATGATATTATCAAGATCCATATGTGTTGTGGCAAATTGCAGTATTCCATTGTATATGTGTATGGGCAAATATGTTTTCCCATATGGTTGATTCCCATTCCATTTTGTTGATGTTTTCTTTATCCAATCACCTATAAAGGACACTTTGGTTGTTTCCATGTCTTGGCCACTGTAAACAATGCTGCAGTGAACATAGGGTTACATATATCTTTACAAATAAATGTTGTCAAATTTTTTTGGTAAACGCCTGGAAGAGGGGATTGCCAGGTCATGTGGTAGCTCTGCTCTTAATTTTTTGAGGAATCTGTTTTCCACAGTGGCTGTACCAGTTTACATTCTCACCAGCAGTGAATGAGGATCCCTTTTATCCACAACCTTTTCAACCCTTATTAATTACCTGTCTTGCTGATAATAGCCATTCTAGTAAGTGTGAGGTGGTCTGTCATTTTAGTTTTGATTTGAGGTTTCCTAATAACTAGCGAAGTTATGCTCAGCTGATTTTTGACAATGTGCAAAACCAACTCAGTGGAGGAGAATAATAGTCTTTTCAACAAATGGTGCTATAGCAAGTTGACATTCATTGGCAAAAAAAAAAAAAAAGAAAGAAAGAAAGAAAGAAAGAAAGAAAGAAAGAAAGAAAGAAGAAAAAAAAAAGAACCTTGAACTAAGACTTACACCGTACACAAAAATAAACTCAAAATGCATCACAGTTGAGTGCAAATAAAACTTTGTGAAAAATATAGGAGAGCATCTTTCAGGCCTAGGGCTAAGCAAAGTGTTCTTAGACTTGATTCCATTTATCATAAACAATAGGAAAAATTGATGAATTGGATCTAACAAAATAAAAAATTTTTACTTTGTGAAAACCAATGTGAAAAAGATAAAGACACAAAATACAGAATGGTAGAAAATATTTGCATTGAAGTATAAACATATTATAAAATGCTACTCAGTAATGAATGAACTGTTAATATACATAACAAAATGGATGGATCTCCAAGGAATTATATTGTGCAAAAAAACCAAAACTATAAAACAAAAATCAATCCCAATGCACTAATATAACATTTTGAAATCATAAAATTTAGAAACGGAGGACATAGTTTTTTTGTAGGGACAGGAGGTGGTTATGTATGATTATAAAATGCAACTTGAAAAATCTTGTACATTTGTAACTGTTCGATATTTTGAGTGGGTGGTTGCTGAATGTATGACCCTACACAGGTAACAAAATTTTGTAGAACTTAATACACAGTCACATCCCCTGATACAGACACAAAGAGTACAAGTAAAACCAGGGAAATCTGAAGATTAGTTGATTATATTCTTGTTAACATTTTGGTAGTATAGTTTTACAAAATGCAATCTAGGTGGAAAGTTGGCAAAGTATCAAAGGGATGTAGCTATTCTTTCTTACAACTGCATGTCAATTTGTAATTATCTCCAGAGAAATTTCCTTAAAATTTTAGATAATTTATAGTGTTATATTGTGTAAACTAACTTTAATTTTGTCTTTTTTTGTGGAACAATTTAAATATAATCTACTGGGGATAGTATACATCTTGTACTTTCTTCTTTATATACAATATATTTGAATGCATCATGGTTTGAGAATAAAAGGAGATTTGGAAATAAAAAAATGGATATAACCAATGTGGAATAAAGGCAATGGACTATGTACCTTTTTTAAAATTGTTGCTTAATTATGGTTGTCTTGCCTTCTTCCCCATTGCTATCCCCTGCCCCGTCCCACCCCACTCCCACCATCAATCACCCCCATTGTCCTTGTCCATGAGTGCTCCATTTGTGTTGCTGGGCTTACCCCTTCCCCTTTTTTCCCCTTGTTATCCCCCTCTTCCCTCCCCTCTGGTCACTGTCAGTTTGTTCGTTATTACCAAGTCTCTGGTTCTATTTTGCTCATTTATTTTGTTGATTAGGTTCCACTTATAGGTGAGATCATATGACATTTGTCTTTTACCGCCTGGCTTACTTCACATACCATAATACTCTCCAGTTTCATCCATGCTGTCTCAAAGGGCTGGAGCTCCTTCTTTCTTTCTGCTGCATAGTATTCCATTGTGTAAAGGCACCACATTTGCTGATGGACACTTAGGCTGTTTCCAGCACTTGGCTATTGCAAATAGTGCTGCTCTGAACATAGGGGTGCATAGGCTCCTTTGAATTGGTGATTCAGGCTTCTTAGAGTATAATCCCAGCAGTGGGATCGCGGGATCGAAAGGCAGTTCCATCTTTAGTTTTTTGAGGAAATTCCATACTGTTTTCCACAATGGCTACACCAGTCTGCAGTCCCACCAACAGTGTGCTACGGTTCCCTTTTCTCCACAACCTCACCAGCACTTGTTTGTTGATTTATTAGTGATGACCATTCTGCCTGGTGTGAAGTGGTATCTCACTGTGGTTTTAATTGGCATCCCTCTAATGGCTAGTGATACCAAGTATTTTTTCATGTGTCTCTGGGCACTGTGTGTGTCCTCCTTGGAGAAGTCCCTGCTCAGGTCCTTCGCCTATTGTTTAATTGGATTGTGTGTCTCCCTGGTGTGGAATCATGTGAGTTCCTCATATATTTTGGAGATCAAACCCATATCTGAGGTATCATTGGCAAATATGTTTTCCCATATGGTTGATTCCCCTTCCATTTTGTTGATGTTTTCTTTAGCTGTGCAGAAGCTTTTTAGGATATACTTCCACTTGTTTATTCTTTCTTCTATATCCCTTGTCCTACAGGATGTAACAGTGAAAATATTGCTGCGTGGAATATCTGAAATTTTCCTGCCTGTGTTTTCGTCTAGGTCTTTTATTGTGTCACAACTTATATTTAAGTCTTTTATCCTTCTTGAGTTTATTTTTGTGTGTGGTATAAGTTGGTGGTCTAGTTTCATTCTTTTTGCATGTAGCTGTCCAGATCTCCCAATACGATTTACTAAAGAGGCCATTTTCACTCCATTTTATGTTCCTGCCCACTTTGTCAAATATTAACTGCCCATATGGACATGGGTTTATTTCTGGACTCTCTGTTCTGTTCCATTGGTTTATGTGTCTGTTCTTATGCCAATAACAGACTGTTCTGATTACAGTGGCCTTGTATATAGTTTCATGTCAGGTATTGTGATACCTCCTACTTTGTTTTTCTTTCTCACAATTGCTGAGGCTATTAGGAGTCATTTATGGTTGCATATAAATTTTTGAAATATTTGTTCTATACCTGTGAAATTTGTCATTAGTATTTTGATAAGAATTGTATTGAATCTATAGATTGCTTTGGGTAGTACAGACGTTTTAATGTTGTTAATTGTTCCAATCCATGAACACGGTATATACTTCCACTTATTTGTGTCTTCCTTAATTTCTTTTTTCAGTGTTGTATAGTTTTCTGAGTGCATGTCTTTTACTTTCTTGGTTAAGTTTATTCTGAAGTATTTAATTTTTCTTGTTGCTATAGTAAATTTGATATTTTTTCCCAATTTTTTTTTCTGTATTTCACTGATGGTGTACAAAAATGCATGCGATTTCTGAATATTGACTTTGTATCCCACCATTTTGCCAAATTCATTTATTAGGTCGAGTAGTTTTCTGGTGGAGTCTATAAGGCTTTCTATACACACTATCATGTCATCCAGAAATAGTGACAGCTTTATTTCTTCCCTTCCAATTTGGATGCTTTCTGTCTCTTTTTTTTGTTGTTGTTTTTAAGATTTTATTTTATTTTTAGACAGAAGGGAAGGGAGGGAGACAGAGAGGGGGAGAAACATCAATGTGTGGTTGCCTCTCATGTGCCCCCTACTAGAGACCTGGCCGGCAACCCAGGCATATGCTCTGTCTGGGGAATTGAATCCATGACCCTTTGGTTCACAGGCTGATACTCAATCCACTGAGCTACACCAGCCAGGACCTTTCTACCCCTTTTTCTTGTCTGATCACTGTGGCTAGGACATCCATTACTATGTTGAATAGAAGTGGTGAAAGTGGACACCCTTGTCTTGCACCTTATCTTAGCAGGAAAGCTTTTAGTTTTTGCCAGTTGAATACAATGTTGGTGATAGGTTTCTTGTATATGGCCTTTATTATGTGAAATATTCTCCCTCTACTCCCACTGTGCTGAGTGTTTTTATCATAAATGGGTGCTGTACCTTACCAAATATTTTTTCCACGTCTATTGATATAATCATGTGATTTTTGTCTCTCCTTTTGTTTATGTGATGTATTATACCTACTGATTTGCGAATATTGTACCATCCTTGCATCCCTGGGATGAATCCCACCTGACCATGGTGGATGATCTTTTTAATATATTGCTGGATCTGGTTTGCCAATATTTTATTGAGGGTTTTAGCATCTGTGTTCATCAGCAATATTGGCCTGTAGTTTTTTTTCTTTGTTGTGTTTTTAACTGGTTTTGGGATTAGGATGATGCTGGCCTCATAAAAAGTTTGTGAGTCTTCCCTCTTCTTGGATGTTTTGGAATAGTTTAAGGTGAATCAGGGTTAACTTGTCCCTAAATGTTTGGTAAAATTCTCCTGTGAAGCTGTCTGGCCCAGGGCTTTTGTGTGTCTGGAGTTTTTTGATTACTGCTTCAATTTCACTAGCTGTTATCTGTCTGTCCAGGCTTTCTGCTTCTTCTTGACTCAGTTTTGGAAGATTATATATTTCTAGAAATTTGCCCATTTCACCCTGGTTTTCAAATTTCTTGGCATGTAGTTGTTTGTAGTAATTTCTTATGACCCTTAGTATTTCTGTGGTATCAGTTGTAATTTTGCCTCTTTCACTTCTGATTTTATTTATGCAGGTCCTCTCCCTTTTTTTTTCTTGATGAGTCTCATTAAAGGCTTGTCAATTTTGTTTATCTTTTCAGAAAACCAGCTCCTGGATTTACTGATCCTTTGAATTGTTCTTTTCGTCTCTATGTCATTTAATTCTGCTCTGACCTTGATTATTTCCTTTCCTCTACTTGATGTGGGCTTTGTTTGTTGTTGTTCCTCTAGCTTTTGTAGATGTGGGGTTAGGTCATTTATTTGAAATTTTTCTATCTTTTTTCTATGTAGGCCTCTATTGTTGTACCTTTTCTTTTTTTTACAGTGATCAATTTTGAATTTGTGAGGACAGACAGCCAATTCCTGTAATTTGTAATTATCAATGAGGTAAATTAATAAACACTGATTCACAGCAGAGAAACTTAAGGAAAAAGCATTTACTAGACTCTTTTATGTGTTACAACACATGAAAAGTAGAGCACAGAAACATGGGAAATTGCGAAACAATTTTGAAAGGAGAGAGTTAAGCCTTGATACCTATATCATCTTCATGGTTTGGTAATAATGCTATCAACTCTACCAGAAATAAGAAGATGCCCATAAACAGCTTTCCATTTAGAACTTATAATGCAAATATAGCTATGCTTACAAAACTTTCAAGTTCCAAACCAAGTGGTGACAAAATATAGATTCATTTAAGGACTGAGGACTTGAAGTGCATTAATATGCTTCGAGTCACAAACAAGACCATCGATTACCCAGAGGAGCAAAGTTATGTCTGAGAGTGGCAGGTCAACACAGAGTTAAGAAAGAAAATATTTTCTACTTGGAAATAAAATTTTACTTAAATATGATGATAAGCTGGCCTCCCAAATCCTATTGGTATGACTTAAAAGTTAATCTTGTAAATTATATAATTAATATTGTATTTATTCACTAAATTTTGGAATGATTTGTTATACTTAATTGATGAGAACGCCACTGGCTTATTATCTCTGAACCACTGATCTTTGTTATAAGCTGTGGGCTTATCTATCAACTATCACCTATCTAAGCTCCCCTTTATGTGTAAGATTTAAGATATGTAGGCACAGGTTGTTTCTTGAATAACCGCTAGAATGCATCTGTGTGTGCCCCTGGGATTCTAAAGCAGGGCCATCAACCGCTGAAATATTGACTTTTTAATGTTATTGAAGAAACTAGCAATGATGTCTCTGCAGAAATAATCAATCAAATACTTAAGAGTGTGCTAATAAAGTACTCCTTGCCCCTTATTCTCTAATCCATGTACACAAAAGCTTATTGTTAACTGTGGGCCTTCAAAGTATTTCAGAAATGTTTATTATATGTACTTTTGAAAATGGCAAGAATTTATATTTATGACCCTGTTTGGAAATATTCCTAGCCAAGAGAATATTTGAGCTCAAGTGAATACACAGGCGCTTGTATTATAGTTATAGCACATTGAGTAACAGTGGTAGGTTAAGTGCACTGTAGCAAATTGAAGAGGGGAGATATGCCAAAACCAAATATCTTGGCTGCAATTCAGACCCTGCAACATTCTGCACAACTGGTGTGTAGGGCGGGTAATTTTCTACCTGACCTGCTGATTGTCTTTGAATAGATCCTGTATTGCTTAATGACATAGACATATTTTTAGGTGGAGGGAGTGTAAGGTTTGATTTCAGGGTTGTATGCGTATGTGTTTTAAAGAAATATTGCCGTTTTTATTGGAGACTCTTTCTGAAGGAAATGGGAATTTTGGTTATCTTTGTTTCGCATTGCGGTAGTAGTTTAAATTGCACATGGGAAGTTAGAGGGTAGAGGAGCCTGACACAAAAAAACATTTAGAAGTAAGCTGCCTTCTTGATCTTTGTGGCATTTTTATCTGCATTTCATGACACTGAAGATATCTGCTGCCCATGTACCTACCAAGGTGCTTTGTCACAGAAAGAGGGAACAGGCTCAAGTAAGTTCCGTATTCTCAAACCTTAGCCTAGACATGGCATTTTTACAGTGTTACTCATAAATCCAAATGTGATCTGCTAGTTTTCCTTTGACTACAGAGTCTCTAAAGGAATGAGATTCCAAATGGTTAGAAGAAATAAAATCTTGGGCGCACATTTTGATATACTTTTAACAAAGGCGCAATAATGCAGGCCACTACTCTTTTGCCAGGTGCAGTTTTGCCTGCTAAGACTCAGTAGCTCTAGTGTGAAGGTCCTGGGTTCCACCACCTAACGAACTAAACTTAAGATATTTTCTTCTCATTTTTCATCACAATTAAAAAGAACAATAGTCTCATATTAAATATACTTTAAGTAAACCTATAAACTTTTCAGCAATTTTCAAGTTTAAAAACAACTGTGTTTTGAGAGATCAGATAATAGTTACGGTAATCTACAGGTGTTCATGTTTTCCAATTGTGCATAACAATTCATTTCAGAATGTAGTGACTTAAAACAACAACAATCTTTTATCTCTTTTATCTCTCTTTTTTTTTTCCTCTGGGTTAGGAACTGTCACAAGCCCTTGCTCAGAGGCAAGGTGAGGGAACCTAGACCCACCCCTCAGTGGAAAAAACGTTAGACTCATTTTTAGAAAAGCATGAGAGATAAGATGTGTATTAGTGTGGTCATCCTAAAAAAAGACAACATGACAGAGCAGGTATATTTATTTTTTCTAGAAAGAAGTTTCACAAGATCAGTGGCTTCATCTAACATATATGTGTATATGTGTTTAATAGGATTTATATCTTTAAATTTAATATGACATCAAGAGTACTTCTTGACAGCATTAAATCAGTCTTTGAAGGAATTATTTTAATGGTTATAATTTTCCTTCCTAAGGATAGACTACAGGTTACCATTTACGAAGGTTACCATTTACAAAGCTCTTCTATTTCTTCATTGTTATAAAGAACACTCAACTACACACATACATATATTTATTGGTAGAGTGATTCCTTAATTTTATCACTTAGGAACTGCATTTGGCTGCAAGCAAAAATCAACTTTAAAAAGTTGGTTTTTATTTTTTTTCTCCACTTACCCAAAAGTTTAGGGGTTGATGATTGCTGGCATAAGCTCACTTGCTCAGTGATGTTCTCAAGGGTCTGGGTTCCTCTGGGATGCTTGCGGTGTTAGCTTTGATTCTGCTACCCTGAAGATATCTTGTCTATATCCTGGGTGGGAGGAAGACGAAAGCAAGGAATGCCAAAGGAACGTATCCTAGTGAAACCATTTGTAAATGAAGAAAAAAAAAAACTTTCTGTGGCAAATTGTGTTCTAATGTCATGGGCGTATGGCCAAGCCAAACAACAAGGAAGACCGAAAAAGTATTTTGTTTCTAGGTATTTGAGTTTTTTTAAAAGTGGATCCCCTAGAAACAGTCTGTGATATGGAAAATCAAATGCAGAAAGTTTATTGAGGCGGAAGAGAAACCTATAAGGAAGGGAGGAAGGCAGGACTGGATAGAGGGAGAAGCCAGCTTCCAATGTGGTTGCAGCTGAAATCCCACGTGATTATTTGGGGATTCTGGAACTCAGGTGATCTTTGAAATTTGTCACAAATTGAGGCAAGGGGCTCAGCATCCTCGGAAGGGGCATTACCTTAGGAAAGGTAGTTTCCTATAGTCAAGGGCAGTTCATAGCGAGGATGGACAGCAGTTTACCAGCTGATGGGGGATGGGCACGTGCATTCTGAAGAAGGGGTCTGGCTGGAACTCCACAGTCTGCACTAGAGTGGGAGGGAATGCAGAAGGAGAATGGAGTTGAGAATAGGCATTGTGTGAGCCACCTTATCTATACAATATATGTTTACCCTTTTATAGTTTACTGTTTCCCAAATATATTACACAAACATGCTTGCATTTTGAAATCATTAATTTTTTGAATAGTTAAAGGGATATACACACACACACACACACACACTTTTGTGTGTGTGTGTGTGTGTGTGTGTGTATGCAATGAGTTCACCCATAGTATGATAGGCATTGTAGGAAAAAAGTCTTTCTTTGACTTATCCAGGAATTTTTCATGATTAAAGTGATTAACTAAAAGTGACATATATGAACCAGAAAGTTTGAATTGGTAAATTTATTAGGGTCATTTTTGCTTTCACGTGCATATTTATTTAATCATAAAATAACACTCAGTATTAGAATGATACTTGTTCCACATTATATCTTTTTAAACTTGTTGAGAACTTCCAAAACACAGTGTATGCACAGTGCTTCTAAATACATGCTTCAAACACTTTTTGAGGAAGGTTTGGAAAGACTGGAATTTAAAAGAACTTGAATTTATATTATTAAGTACTATTTTAAGAGATATGATATGTTAACCACTAGCATGACCTATTTAAGGGCACTACTTTAGATCAATAATGAGACCTTTGAGGCTGGTCATCTGCATGGCAGATGTTATAAGTAAAATACAAAATAATAGCAGAGAGAATTCAGTCTCTGGTTCCCAATATCTGTACTGTCATTTCTCCGTTTTCAAATTATGCTGCTTCATGTTTTCATAGATTAACCTCCATTTCATCTATACCTATTAACAGAGTAAAGATAAATCTGAGTATTTTACTGGACCTATTTTAAAAAATGGCATTGTCATAGGCTACAAGTTTTAAAGTAATAAGTTTTTCAAAACTAGGTTACATTTTGGATATTGGTGAATATCCAGATATATTGGTGAATATGTTCTCCCATTCCATGGGTTGTCTTTGTCTTTTGTTGATGTTTTCCTTTGCTTTGCAGAAGCTTTTTAGTTTGATGTGGTCCTATTTGTGTATTTTTTCTGTTGTTTCCCTTGCCTGGGGAGATATATCAGATAAAATATTGCTACTAGCAATGTCTGAGCTTTTACTGCCTAACATTTCTTCTAGGATTTTTATGGTTTTGGGTCTAACATTTAAGTCTTTAATCCATTTTTAATTTATTCTTGGGGGTGGTATGAGAGGGTGGTCTAATTTCATTTTTCTGCACGTATCTGTCCAGTTTTCCCAACACCATTTATTGAATAATCTGTCTTTAGTCCGTTGTATGTGCTTGCATGCTCTGCAGAATATTAATTGACTATAAAGGTGTGGGTTTATTTCTGGGCTGTCTGTTCTGTTCCATTGATCTATGTGTTTGTTTTTATGCCAGTACCAGGCTGCTTTGATTACAGTGGCCTTACAGTATAGTTTGATGTTAGGTAGCGTGAGTCCTTCAACTTCGTTCTTCTTTTCTCAGGACCACTGCTGCTACGTGGGGCTGTTTTTGGTTCCATGTAAATTTTTGAAGTATTTGTTCTAGTTCTGCGAAATACATCATTGGAATCTTGTTAGGAATTTCATTGAATCTATAGATTGCTTTGGGCAGCATGAAAATTTTAATGATGTTAATTCTTTCAATTCATGAACACAATATGTGCTTGCAGTTATTTGTATCTTCTTCAGTTTTTTCTTCAGTGTCTTATACAAGGATGGGACACTTACACAATGGAATACTACTCACCTGTAAAAAAGAAGAACATTTTACCCTCTGCAATAGCATGGATGGACTTACAGAACATTACACTAAGTGAAATAAGCCAGTCAGAGAAAGACAAGTACCATATAATTTCACTTATATGTGGACTCTGATGAATAAACTGAACTGACAGGCAAAATAGAGACAGACCCATAGAGAGCAGGATGACAGCTAAGGGAGGTAGGTTAGTGGTTGGAGGGATCAAGCAAAAGGGAAAAAGGACTCATGGACATGGATGACAGTGTGGTGATGGTGGAAAGAGGGGGTATAAAGGGGACTGAATGGTAATGGAAAAAAATACAATAAAAATTAAAAAACAAACTAGCTTAAACACTGTAACTCAATATTTACTTGGATAAGCAATTATAATTAATTACTTTCTGTATGGTTTAACTAATCTATCACAGCATTTGAGTCTTTACCCTCAGGACTTCATGGCTCCCAAAAGAGTGATTTCCAGTATACTTATGGCATTATTACAAAATATTCTACTATTGCATTTACTAAACATAGATGTAAAACTAGCCCCTGGCTTGCAGATTCTATTAGCAAAACACTAGGAAATGAGTGTTACCAAAGGAGAAAGAAGATAAATATGATATTTTTAAAGCACAAAAAGAAAAGACTCCATATTGTTTATATGCTATCCTTCACAGAGAGAAAGTGAAAAGATCAGAACGAGAGTAAGAGTGTGAGGGAAGCTCAGACTCTGGAAGATGAAAGAATTGGTGAGGGGGAAAGCAACTGTGTGAAGAAAATAAGGGGTGAGCAAAAAAAAAAAAAGATGATAATTCAGAGTTCAGAAATCAATAAAGGTGGCTCCGCTGTGGTGCTGGGAGCTGCTAAAAAGGACCAGCCGTGATTGTGGCAGCGTATTGATCATGGGAGGAGTGAGGAGTTTAGTTTAAAAAGGGGGGAGATGATAGGGTGGGCTTTGAGAAAGGAGACTAGATGTGAAAGACAAATTAAGGAAAGTAGTAAGAACTGGCATTGTTCTACTTTTGGGAAAAGAATAAGCAGTCAGAGTTTATAGCCTATTGCTGGAGAGAGGAAAAATACATCCATCTAAAAAAAAAAAATGGTTGAATAGAAAGTGCCGAGAGAGAGGAGATAAAGAATGGCACCTGAGTTTCCAGTGACCCTTAGAGATGTCTGAAAAGCAAATTTAAAAGCAAGCCATTTGCTAAAAAGATTTCTAGTTCTTAACATAATTCAGCATTTAGGGAGAAATTATTATTGGAGATTATAGGAGTAATTTTGCTTACCTAAAACCCCCGCAGGGGAAGACTAGACTGGCATTTCTTAGACTTAAGCTTGCTCTTGGAGATGCCAGTGGTACAGCTGACAGTCTTGTCTTGTGCCTCTACTGGTGGCCGTGTAATGAGCAGCAGTTGTCCAAAGCGTAGGCTGCTCGAGGGAAGAGAAGCATGGTGCCTGGACAGTGTAATTAGCCCTCGAGTAATTCCAGCGATGGCTGTGGCTTTATGCAGGGAAGTCAGTTGCCCACTAATGTTAACGAACCAACAGAAGAAAGAGATCCAAGGTGTGGTGGGTGTGCTTTCCATTCCCTGGTGGCCCAAGGCAGGAGCAATCCAGAGGAGTCAGAGGATGAAGGTGAGGTAGGGCTCAAGTGTTTCTGGCTACTACGCATTCAGGGAGGGTACTACTACTCTCCTGTCTGTCCCCAGGGGAAGGCACTCATTAAGGTTATCATCTCAGAGGTGAGAAAGCCCACCCTCTGCCCATAAGAGCCAGGAAAGGAAGGAACTTGTCTCCTGACTTTTGGAACACAACTGCACACACCCACCAAGGCCAGAATGCTGTGGGATTTCTTTCTTCAGAGGCTGAGCCTGACAACATTTGGAGGGCTCCAGGTGTAGTGCAAACAAGCCAGCTTTCTGAAGCAGGGTCAAGAACTGGGCTGGATGATGCAAAATGCCCTCCAACTCCGGCAGTTGTGATTCTAGACCTCGAAGTAGTGCTGGTGGGAATTCAGCGCCGGCTCACGCAGTTATGTGGAGCCATGTAACAGTTGTGCATAGAAATATCTTCCGTACGGCCCTGCTTTCTTGAATTTGATTCAGCTTATACAGTGCTTGAGATAAGAATTGAAAACAACTAAATATGTAGGAAATATTGTTGTAAAGATAGAAATGGAGAAATGTAAAATTTAACTAGATTTCATTAGACACTTCACTATTTATTAAATAGAATTATTAATTTTATCCCAAAATTTTTGATTTTGTATTATTCAGAAAACTTCCAATACTGGGATTTATTAAAACTTTTATGTTTCCTATTAACACATACCTTTTAATAAGATAATCATAGTCATAGTTTTAAAAATGATTCATTTGATACATAGAAACCTTCTTTAAGATTTACAAAAATAATCCAGCTATTTTTTAATGTTTCGTTGCATTACTTCTTTTTCTTTTTTTTCTTTTTTATTGTATTTTTTCTCATTACCATTTCGTCCCCTTGTACCCCCACCCCCACAATCACCTCACTGTTGTCCATGACCATGAGTCCTTTATCCTTTTTGCCCAATCCCTCCACCCTCTACCCTCCACCCTCCACCCCCTCAGCTGTCATCCTGTTCTCTGGGTCTGTCTCTATTTTGCTTGTTAGTTCAGTTTGTTCATTAGATTCCACAAATGAGTGATATTGTATGGTATTTGTCTTTCTCTGACTGGCTTACTTCACTTAACATAATGTACACGAGGTCCATCCATACCGTTGCCAAGGGTAAAATTTTTCATCTTTTCTATGGCTAAGTAGTATTCCATTGTGTAAGTGTCCCATAGTTGTTTTATCCACTCACCTACTGATGGACATTTGGGCTGCTTCCATATCTTGGTGATTGTAAATAATGCTGCAATGAACATAAGGGTGCTTATATTCTTTCAAATTAGTGTGTTGGGTTCCTTTGGATATATTTCCAGAAGTGGGATCACTGGGTCAAAAAGCAGATCCATTTTTAATTTTTTTGAGGTATCTCCATACTGTTTTCCATGGTGGCTGCACCAGCCTGCATCCCCACCAACAGCGCAAAAGTGTTCCCCTTTCTCCACATCCTCACCAGAACATTTTCTTTATTCTGATGCTCATCAGCAATCAGTATTTTACTCATTTAATATTGTGTTTTGTGTACTTATATCTAAATCTTTCATTTCTTGAAAGTTGGGAAGTACTTTTTTCCCCATCATCTGTTTTTCCTTGAGTCTCTAAAATAGACCTAATAGAGAATAAATATTTGTGGAATTTGTTGTTCTCTTTAGTTCTCTGTAAACAGATTAATTATAAACTTTTGTAGAGAAGGCAATGTGAAAAAAAGAATTTTACTTGCAGTGTTGGCTTGAATTCATTCAATTTGAAAGAGGAGTTTTGAGCACACCCCTGCTTGCAAAGTCTTGGAACTACAAGGAGTGGTACAAGAGAGAGGCCTCGAGGAAATGTCTTGCTGGTTTTATCATTATAATTTACATTGCGTATCAGTGTGGTGTGTGTGAATTCATGTAGTTATATATTGTTCCAGAATAAAAGATGAAAAAGGTTTTTGGTAAGTGGAACTCTTACAGTAGTATGTATTGTAGAGCTCAATTTGAACTACAGAATATATACTTGAGATAATTTATTAGAAGCACCGTAGCCACCCCCTGTGTGTGTGTGTATGTGTGTGTGTGTGTGTGTGTGTATGTGTTTTCATCTCATTTGTCTCTACTGTGAAGGCACATAGTGACACAGCGTACCAAGGCCTATTTTTCAGAATGGCATTGACATATGTCCGCTTAGACAAGTGAGTATTTTCACCTTTAATAACCCACTGGAGAAGAACAAGTTTAGGTGCAAATTTAAATAGAGCTGGAGGGTAAGATAAGAATAAAAAAGGAAATGTAAAACTATATTATAATCACTTAATAAGAATCATCACCTTGTGCATTCTGCAGGTCGATACACAGATACAGACACACATACACACATTATGCATAAAATACATTTAGAATTTTATAAGCATTGGATTTTATTTGTTATTAAGGTCAGTTTTGTGTGGTCTCATTTTATCATTGGCAATAGGCTTTGATTCAGTTGATATTCATCATTGAGTGAAATAAACATGGGGTAAAACCAATGCCTGGATCTTCTATTGTGAATTATTTTAAATGTGCAGCATGTGAGACAATAAAAACTATTTTTTTTTACCTAGTTGCGTGTAATTATTATATAATCTGTATTTTCTGGAAACCCTATTTTTATATGGTTCTTTATTCTGAGAATTTGCATTGTCATGCTTAATGTGAAAATCGTGATTGGTATTAAGTTCAAATGTAGGTATAGAAATTTTTTATTTTCTTCAAAATGAACATTTTTTTTTTCTGGATGGAAAAGGAATTGTAATAACTTGACCCATAAATTTTTTAAAAGTATGAAAAAGTAAAGTTGAAATTATCTTGAGTCTTACTCCTCAAAGATAACAACAGTTACCATTTTAGTGAACAACATTTTAAATATCACACTGTCACACACACACGTGCGTACTCATCTTTAATAAATGAGATCATGTTATACATTCTTTTTTATTTGTCATTAGCATGTTTTCAAGTCAATACATATAGAACTATTTCATTAAATTAGATTTTTTAATTGGATAACTATTTAGTGAAAAAAAGATACTTGGAAATATTTCAGCCAATATAGAAACACAGTTAAAAATGAGATACTTCTCTTCCTGGCAATTGTAATCCAACTTCCTGTCCCATGTACAACTCATATGAACAACTGGGGTTTATCACTGTAAACTTTATACTTAGCATTTATACATAACTGTACATGCATAATTTTATTTAAATAGGAACACAGTTTATATATCTTCTAAGATATTTTATACTTAATTATATATTTGATATATTTTGTCAGCAGAAAGTCTTTTCTCTTTTTATAGAATCATAGTATTATATAATATAATTCATTCTCCATTGACATATATTTAGATTCCTTTTCATTTTTACAAATAAAGTTGAAGTGAATCTCCCTGTGGCTCTGTGCCTGTTCACATATGCAAGCATTTCTAGAGGACAGACCACATTAAATTGAATTGAGGAAGTTTTGCACATTTTAAATTTTCACAGGTGAGGCTAAATTGCCCTCTGAGAAGCTGGCCATTCATCTTCCACTTGCTTCTCCATATCCTCAGCAATACTAGATAAGAGCAAACTTTTAAATTATTATAATAAGAATAACAAAAATGTAATTTCATTAGTCAACTTTTCTGCCTAATAGATCAAAAGATAGATTGGAAATTTTTTAATGTAATTATCAGCCATTGTATTTCATATGTGAAGTATCTGTTCAAATATTTTGTCCTTTTAAAAATAAACTTTCTTATTGATATTTAGAAACTATTTATACCTTATGGATAATAATCTTCCTTGACTTATTATACATGCCAAATATTTCTGTCCATTTTTGCATTTTGACCTCTTAGACTTTCATTATTTTGAAATTTAAAAAATTTTTTTTGTCATATATGCCAGTCTTTTACATTGAACTTCCCCTACCCCACCAAGCAGTCTCCCACTGAGTCATCACCATTATTTTTCTCATAATTTTGCTCTGAGAAGCAAATTTCCCGTAATTTTGCTCTGAGAAGCAAATTTCTGTGTTTTAATTACTCACTCATTATACTCTTCTTCACTTTTCTTTTTTGTAAATCATCTTTGCTAGTCTTTCATATGTACATTAAAATTAACTTCAGTTCAACTTAGATCTATTAAATTAAAAAATAATTTTGTGGAGAGTTGACATTTTATTTTACAATATTGATCTTCCTTTGCAAAAATATTTCTTTTCACTTATTCAGTCATTCTTGTATATCATTAAGTAAAATGTACTATCTGTACTCATGCATACAAAGATATACATATATAAAATATCGTTGTGCCTATTTCTTAATAAGTATATATATTATGAAATTTATAACTTTAGTTGCTATTATTGAGGGGACATTTTGTCACTGAAACTTTTTTTCATGATAGCTGATACACAGGAAAGCAATATGTATTAGTCACCCTCTATGAAGCTGTGTTACTTAATACTAAACATTTTATATAATTATCTTGCATTCTCTAGGTGGACAATTTTGTCACCTGAGAATATATTTTCTCTTTCTTTATAATATTGCAGCAATCATTTTTTAAGTTCATTTACATTGACTAGAACTTTCAGTAAATTATTGATTGACCTCAGTGACAGCGGGAAAGCTTATCTTAATATTAAGCTTTGAGCAGGATATTTGCTTTAAGTTTCTGGAATTTGTTCTGTTTCAGTTAAGAATGAGTCCTTCTATTCATTAAGGTTTTTGTTTGTTTGTTTGTTTAGCTTTGCTTTGCTTTGCTTTAGTAAGAATAGGCATAAAACTATTATTAAATGCTTTTCTAAAATTTGTTGAAACATGGTAAAACAAGGAACTTTATTGTTTGCTTTTTCAATCATAAGCTCTTGGTTTATTTCTGGAATAAACTGCATTTTCTTACTGTATTATTATTCTTTTATTACATGGACTTAATTTGTTAATATTTGATTTAGACATTTTATGTTTAAATTAAGAACCAAATTGCCTGATAACTCTATATCCTGTCTAATCCCTGTGTAATTTTTTTTATCAGGTTACATAACAGTAAAATAAAATTATTGAAATGGGAGGGGGCCAAGAACTCAAATAATCTACTCTTCATCTTATAGATGGATAACCAAAGACAGAGGCAAATACTTCCATTGGCAACATTATATCAGAGACAGGATGTGTGATTTGAGGTTCATAAAGTTTGGGAGGCAGGTTGAGATGCAAAGTCCAAGAAAATATGAAGTTCCTTGACCACAGTCCGTTTCCGTGAAACATCCTGAGTTGTGTCTATGACGTTTGCCCACCTCTAGCTTCCTGTTGTATAAAAACTAGAGTTTTGTTCTCTGACTTCTTTATGTATTTTCTTACATAGGTTATGTTTCTTGAGATTTGCTTTTGTTGTCTTCAATCTGTCTGGCAGTTTCCAGCTCACATAATAGGGGCACAATCAATATTTGTTACTTGATGAAATTGTTTCCCTGCACCTTGCCCTGAACTTTTATAGTACAATTCTATTAGTTAAATATTCTACAAAACTCATAATTCATGGTCACTTCTTGTTACTACAAGTAGCTGCCCAGCAGCACTGTTTCACCAGGAGAAATGGAAGCCCTGGCTTGTTTCGCCAGAGGGCACTTTGATGCCAAGGGTTGGAGACTGCAGACCCCCTGAGAAGCTGTGCTTCAGTCCCAGCCTCTGAGCTAGGCTTTCCCGGAAGGGAAGCAAGTATCAATTTCATTACCTTCTGCAGGAGACACTGAAGCTCTTGGGTTTGCTGAAGGGAGTTCCAGCACCTCTTTCCATCTGCCATACCCACCAGCCTTTGGCAGCCAGCTTGGGCCCTTTGAAAAGTTACTTTACTTGATTAAAAATACATTAATTAAAAACTAAACTGGGAACTTTTCAGTTGATATCTTAAGTGAAAGTAAAACTTGAAAGAAGCTGCCCCCCAGGCTTTGTTAAGTATGATGACCAGACGAGAAGAAAAGTGTGTTACTTTTCTTTGAAGTCCAGCTTTCTAAGCCTTTGTGGAATATTGCAAATGAATTTCAAAGGGAAATTTCATTCCTCTTTCTTGCTTGTCTTGAATTTCTGCTGCTGTCTCCTCCTTCTAGACTCCATTTTTCTTTCTTTGAGCACGATACTTGATACTTTCTTAAGCATACTAATTTATGCACTTAGGCATTTATTCATTCACTGAAAAACTATTTGTTTGACTACCTTGTATCAGGTTCTAAGAACTGAAGGTCCAGGGACGAGCAACCAGAGTGAGGCTCCTGCTCCTGTAAGGAGAGGAAATAGTCGCTAATGAAATCATCTCCTCAGTAAATGGTTAATTACAAACTGAGAATCATGCTCTGAAGGCAAACCCTGCATTGAGCAGAGAAGGGTCTCAGGGGGTAGGTGGGGCATTGCAGCGTTGGTGAAAATTTTCCCTAGGAATTACTTTCTAGCAGATGTTTGATGGATATCAGTTAAGCAGGTTTAAGTGGTATAAGGGTGGCAGTGATGAAGGAGGAGGAGCACATTACAGGCTAAAGAAAACAGCACGTGCAAATGTCCTGTGGCAGAGGAAGCATGGATGTCTGAAAGGTTGATATACCTGAAGCAAAATAATAATAACAATTACTATGCATGATGAGTTTAGATCAGACTATATAGGACCTTTTAGGAAATATCATAAGATGTGAGGATGGGGAAATAATAACAGAGGAATTAAATTTGTTATTTGAAAAAATCTGTCAGCTGCAGTATGGTTGAATATATTGGACAGAAGGCACAGTGGCTAGGAATGAAAGCTAAGACTATATATAAAATCTGAAAGAAAAAAACTGAAGCACTCAGTTTGACAAGAATGGGGAACTATAAAAGAAAGTGATACAAGAGATGTTTGAGAGGTGAAATGGGTAGATATGGGAATAGGAGAGTGAGTCTTGTCCAGGTGGCCTCTAGCTCTCTGCTTTGGGTCCCAAGCCACATGGGGTCACTTCACCACCTACACAACCCTCAGTCCTCACTACACGAGTGTGACCATCATCATTCCACCCAAATAACTCTAAGACTGGCCCTCTGTGTGGCTGAATCAATGGGTAACTTCAGGGATTACTTACTTGATGTCTCAGTATTTGATTTTTGAGACTACCTTCTTGAAACTTTCTCTTCCTCCAGTCTTCATGATGTTAGAGTATTGCGGGTAACCTCTGTCTCCGACCAGGTTTTCTAAGACTCATCACAGGGTTATTCTCTTCTATCTGACTAATAAATATTAGTGCCTTAGATAATCTTCTAAGAAGGTTTGCTCCCTGCACAATCACATCCAATTACCATTGTTAATCTAGTGATTTCTTAATTAACATCCATTGTAGACCCTTCCTAACTACACTTTATAACTACATACCTACCTACATATCAATAGGATATCTCAATGGCAACTCAGACTCAAAGTATCTAGTCCCACCCTGGATCCCTCCCACTGACCTGAAGAATTTTTAGTGCTCCTTCCATCAGTGATTTGGTCAGTGACTTATAATTTTTCTATTTACTAATATGTCCAAAGGGCATGGGCCTCTCTTTTCATTTTTCATACCTCTTCATAGAGTTTTGTGAACCTTGTCCTTTTCCAAATTCAGAAAGAAATCTAAGTCTCCTTTTCAAATACCAAGTTAAAAATAAAGGACTGATTTCAGCTATATTGTCTCTGTACCCTTATTCAAAGTCAGCTTGTGTTCATTTGTTTCTTTGCTACAGATTTGTTGGATTTTGATGTTCCCAATAAACATGTGCAGTCAGACAGAAATCAACTCTGGACAATTAAGTTTGATGATTCAAGGGTTTTCTTTTCTCAAGTATTCGTCATCCAAAACTTGAAGTAATGATATTTGCCTTTATGCTCATATTATAGATAAGTAGAAACTTTTCTTTTTTTGATGAGGAAGGGGCAGAGGAAGAACACAACTTTCCATGAGTAAATGAAGTTGTAAGAAGTCCTCTAAGAAATATGATTCATTGAACATGTTAGTTTTAGACACACTAGAAAATTATTTCTATTCATGATAATTCAGTTTCTAGATAGACAAAGGTAAATTGCTATTTTTGTTTATTTACATGGACTAAATACCATTTTAAGGTACTTGATGAAAAATAATTTTTAAAAAGAACACATCACTGCTTTTGCCCTCCAACAGCTCACCATCTGAAAAATACATAAGTGTGCCTAGGAAGAATAAAATTTGTGCTATAATTGTTGGGGGATGGAACGTAGAAGTATGAATTGTGGTTTGGGGCATCTGCAAAGGGTTTATGGAGGAGAAGACATTTGATTGAGGCCTTGATGTATAAGCATGAATTGGAAAGAGCATGTGAAAGAATGCTTTTCAGACAGAATGAACAGCTTACAAAAGGATGAACCCCCAAAAAAGAGATTTCCTTCAAGGATTAGATGTTCTTTTGTATCTGGTATGTAAAACATTCTAATAGAGATTGAAGAATTAGATATTCAAAGGTAGACAAGCATAAACACATTTATCTACATATGCAGGAACTGAAATGAACACCCTCCACCCTGCATCTGCACCTGATACTAGGACATTGCTGTAGCCTAAAGCAGATATTTGATTACATGGTGCCTTTCACTAAATGAATACAGTTCTGCATTGCTAGCTTTTAATTTTGCTGAAAGTAACATTCTGAAATTAGTATATAATTGGTGTGTAAATTTCTGGTTCAGTACTATAATCAGTTATGGCTGCATGCAAGATAAAATGAACTTGGCTTACTTAAGTAGAAAACAAGAGACTTCATTGAAAGACACAAGGTAATGCACATGAGCAAAGGCAAGATGAAAGAAGGCTCAGATTGGTCAGGAACAAGGACTGCTCCAGGACTCCCGGTGGTAGGAAGTGTTGGCTATGCCAGGCTAGAGTTAGGAGATGACGAGGAGCCTTGATTATAGCCATACCAAGACTTCACACCACGGGCTTGGTGGAGGAGGGAGCAGTTCTCCAAAGCAGAATCACAGCATTGTTGCCAGAGGAGAAAAGGATTCTGGGTAAAAGGCTAGAAATTTCTGTTTCACTTGATTTTCTTGTTTTTTGGACATTTTGGGCTTTTAGATTTTAAAACTTTATTTGCTATAGACTAAATGTTTGTGTCCCCAAAATTCATATGTTGAAATTCTAAACCCCAAGGCGAGGTTTTTGAGTGGTGGGGGTTTTGGGAGGTGATTAAGTCATGAGTGCAGAACCCTCATGAATGAGGTCGGTGCCCTTGTAAGAGAGGCCCTGGAGTGGTCCCTCACCTCGTCTGCCATGTGAGGTGACAGCTAGAGGCACAGCTCCTCTGTGAAAGGGGAGGCAGGCATTCATCAGACGCCGAATCTACCAGCACCTTGATCTTAGACTTCCCATCCTTTGGAACTGCCAGAAATAAATTCTGCTGTGTATAAGCTAATCAGTGTGGGATTTCTGGTGCAGTAGCCTGAATGACTGAGCACTATTTCTCAGGTAGTAGTACAAGTCATATTTCTTGTTTTTAATTTGTGAAGCATTTTTGATGACTTCCTAGTTTCTTCAATATTTATTTAGATCATAACACTTATAAATTTTTGTTCCTTTATGTTAATCTTCAGGAAAGAGTACCTACACAAACATATGGAAATCACCCTAAAGTCTGAATGTGTATGTGTTTGTCTATGTGTCTTTGTTTAGAGAGACGGGAAATCAGGATCATGTGGAGAACGTTTTAAAATCAAATTAGACATATCTTACACCACCCCTTAGCTTCCACTTCTAGACTCGCTTAATATATTAGAATATTTTGGCAGAAGGAACATGGCCTTTTCTTTTTAATAACTATTTACTGGTGATTCTATTATGGTTATCATATAATTTACCCCACAAGTTGAGGACTACTGATATAGACTTTCTATGGGCCCAATCTTATTCCTCTTCTATTTAACATTCTGGACTCTATGACCACTATGAAAATATTGTTGAAAGAAAGATTTTACCCAAATATAAGGAAGAACTTTTAAACATGTATAGCTTTGCACTTTCCCACAAGGGAAATAGGCTGCCCTACACAACAGCAAATTCTCTGTCTCTAAAAGTATTGGCACAGGAGTTGCATGACCATATGCCAGAGAGAAATATGAATAACAATGAGACAGTGACCTTTCTCTCCCATCGAGAGCTAGGATACACTGTGACATCATATTAAAATTAGTTCTATGTAAACAATAAGGGTGCTACAATGGAAATCTCACCAAGCATCAAACTTTTCTTTATGTTCTTGATAAATCATATCACAGGTAAATTTTTGTGTGAGAACTCCTTAGTGACAGGCTGATTGATAGATGATGAGCAGCTGCCCAAATAGTGAGCTCCTTCCTGAGATTTCAAATAAACTGATACTAAAATGTTAAAATATAGCATATTTTTGTATTCAATACTCTTTGCCAGATGAGAAGAAGGTAATGATGAAAAGCAGAGGTAAGCCTATAGCATGAACACTGATTTAAACATGACTGAGAAAATCCCCAATGCTCAAACATCTTTTTTATTGCTTTCCTTCACTCTGCCATTAGTCAGTCATTCTCTTGAGTCAGTTATGGCCATCTCCATGACTTTGATGGAGAATGAGGGACAGAACTAGTCTATCTGGCAGGATTCCACAAGGCCAAGTTCCTAGGGCAAAGAATTTCTCACCTGAGACCATAAGTTACAGAATGAATGGTACCATGTTCTATGCTAAGTGAAAGGATGACAGGCACATATAAAATTGGCACAGAAAACTTGAACTAGGAACCAGAAAGAGGAAAACAAACATCAATGGGATGATAATAAATTCATTTAGAAATTGTTATTTACAACTTTTTTTACAGATCAAATGGGGCAGCAAATTTTTTCAAGTTTAAAGGTCTTAGAAAGGACGTACATATTGAAGGGTAGAAGGACTGGTGAGAAGAAGAGAGACTCATAAGAGGCATGCTGATAGAAGAAGTCACCCCCTTTTCTGTAACATGACAACATGTCCCTGTTTAAATATTTTTTGTTTTGACTTTTGTAATTGTTAGATGAAGTACCAGGAATTACAGGGGTTGGGGAAAGTAGGTTTACAGTTTTGAATATGCAAAACAGTTTGTTCTTGTATTATTATAATCACAACCTGCATGTCCTTTCCCATGCAAATAACTGTAAGCATATTTTTGACCAGCGCTGTATTTTAATGATATAGTCTAATCTTGTATTAAAAAGAAAAAAAAACATTATGTTCTGGTCTTTTCTTTTTAATATACTTGTGAATTTATCTGAGTACCTTTGGTTTCATTTATTTAGGATAATTTAGACTCTACTTTTCTTGGATTTGGCTAAAGATATAGCTTTCTATTAGTAAAAAAAAAAATCTGCTCAATCATTTCAGTGCAGGGACTTTTGTGAAGACTTTAACTCAGAGTGGTATAAAGAGCACACACATGTCCCTGGTTAACAGTGTCTCTGTCACAGATTGATTTGAACATGTTTCTTCTCTCTGTTTGACTTTTTCCCCTACCTGTATGATAGAAAATTCCAGAAATCAGTCAGAGGTCACACACTGGTGACCTATGAACTAAAAAAAGCCAACGGACTGTTAGCTTGGTCAAGGCAGTAAGTTTTTCTTTTTATTTCATTTTGTTTTGATGACTTCTAATGCCTTTAGGTAGGGCATGCACACGCATGAGGCCCCACCACCCCGCCCTACCCATTGAGCTACATCTAGGCTCTAGTTTGTATTCCCTGCATGAGTCCTAAAAACATCTGAGTTTATGGCTCTAGGATTAGATATTTTGTTAAATTTCTTTATGCTTCTAAGATTATAATTCAAAAAATCTCTTGAGAGAATGAATGTTCTTTTCCAACCCAATTAGTACAGAGATGGATGAGCTGAAAGGAGACTCATACCAAGTGTCGGGGCTACCAGGTATCAGACCATCTCTGTACAGTCTCGTTTAATCCTCAGTGTACTCCAGTCAGGTACATTTTATCATACCTATTTTATAGGTGACAAAACAGGTTTGGAGAAAGTCACACCTTGCCCTTAGTCAGAAAGGCTATGGATTGTGAGAATTATGTTCAAACACAGATCTGTTTATCTCTAAAGCCTTCTTATGCCCTAATTACTCCAGTTGGGCAGAATTCGTCCCCAAGGATCTCTTTAAATAAAGAAACTTTACACAGACTTTTGAAATGTTGTCAAAGTTAGATATAGAAAAGATGTCCAAACATCTCAAACTATTTTGCAAAACATTTTATGTGCATGTTGCTTCCTTTGACTAGTAGGGGATTGCCTTTGTGCTGCCAAAGAGCCCCACAAAATTTAGGAGTAATTATTACTGGAGGAAATTTGGCTTTCATTTACACATTGATGTGACTTGGCAAAATATGTCACAAATCACTCGAATTAGAAAAGTAAACAGACTTTATTTCTATCACATAATTTTTTCTTTGTTTTGTCACAGAATACTAACTCTTTTCTTAGTTTGAATTGGTATAAAGTATCACTAAAACTCCATTTTCC
The DNA here is from genome assembly GCA_004026545.1 of Mormoops blainvillei. Taxonomy (NCBI): domain Eukaryota; kingdom Metazoa; phylum Chordata; class Mammalia; order Chiroptera; family Mormoopidae; genus Mormoops; species Mormoops blainvillei. The sequence continues at coordinate 28,311 of PVJD01008102.1, read as the reverse complement.
TTAATCTAGAAGTAATACTACTTGATTTACCTAGAAAGTTTACCTGACAGAATAGTTCCAGTAAAGAATAGTTCAGGTATGTCTGAATAAAAGAAGGCAGAGTATTAATATGATCATTGAGTATTAATGATCATTAATATGATCATTAATTTAGTTGTGCTGTATTTTCAACTGAGAGTTTTGTAAAACTTAAGTCTGCCATAGAAAATATAGTTAGCAGTATTGTAATAACTATCTATAATGCCAGGGAGGCATTCGTATTATCAGAGGGAACATTTTGTAACCTATATGAATGTCTATCTGCTGTGCTGTATACCTGAAATTAACACAAAATAGTGCTGAATGAAAGCTATAGTCAAAAAATAAAATAAGAAAGAAATAAATAAAGAAAGAAACAGAAAGAAAGAAAGAAAGAAAGAAAGAAAGAAAGAAAGAAAGAAAGAAAGAAAGAAAGAAATCCAACAACAAATGCAGAAAACCCACTTCAATATTTCTCTCATTAATCCTTTTCTGGCCAGATGTACAGGAAGTTAACAATTTGAATTCAGTTCAGCTTTGCTTTTCTACTAAATTTATTCAAAGAAAAAGAAGAAGATTGCTTTTGAATACAAGTGATGGAACACTCAAGCAACAACGGTCCTAACATTAGAGCCATTTAACTTTCTTTTATAACATGAAAGGTGGATATAGGACATAAATAATTTGGAGTGATAATAGATGACAAAATTAAAAATCCCAAACATAGTCATATAAGCATAACTTATGGAAATATAGAGGCAAATAGAATGGCTGAAAAAGTGGGAAATGATTGACCCTGAAGAATGGGATTTAGGGATGTTGTTTTATGATATAAGAGATGGTTATTTTTCCATGTAAACCTTGCAATACTATTTTTTAAAACTAAATACAGATATTAATAATAAAAATAAAATTTAATTTACATTTAAAAAGTAAAGTCTGCTAATATAAAGAGAAACTCTGTGTTTAGGGTGATTTCCATGTTACATCAGTCACCAAACTGGCTCAGAATAAGCATGGTGACCAAGAAATGTCCAGAAAGGGATGTCTATTTTTATGGGGGGGAGAGAGAGAGAGAAAGAGAGAGAGAGAGAGGGAGAGGGAAAGAGATGATACATTAAAAATAAATAAGTAAATGATGCAGAAAAGTATCTAGATGGTGCACTTTTGTGTCATTTTAAATTTTAGGATTAGCCAGCATTTTCCTGATTTGACCCAAAGATTGCACCAATAATTTTTTTCTTTTACTCAGTGCTCATATTTATGGACAGATATTTTCTGCCAGTGCAGTGCAAATTATCATAGGTGTATTAAAGCAATTAGACTGCTGAATTTCACTGTCTGTGAGTAAGGCTCAGGGTGGGGAGAGGGGCACAGCAACTGCTGCCCTTTTCAAATAATTCACAAATGTGCTAATTATATGTCAGATATAAACGTTGAGGCATTGTGACCTTCAAGTCAACAAAAGACCTTTTCAAGTAAGTCATTTCCATGTACATTAATAAAGTGAACAATGGCCTTCACAGTCAACTAATGTATGGCTGTTATTTCATTATATGTAAATGGAAACCATGGAGTTGCTTTACTGTTGACATACTCAAAGAAATGCTATAAAAAGCAAAGACTATAAATCCATTTTGTGATATCCTTCAATAGTGATCCACAGACATGTTTGTTGCTTGCTCCCACTGCATGCAGCTAATATGTGGTTTCTCTGTAGCTAAATGTATTTTGGATTTGAGCAGTAAAAACTACGATGTATTCAAGTAGACAATAATTAACAAAGACATTAGATATGTTAGAAAAATGAGTGTTAGAACAGCAAACTCCTGGCAGTGATAAAGACAATGATGTATTTTGTAGGTCTTTGAAACACTACCTCTGTACACAAATACCTGCTACCAAGAGGAATGTTGATTAAGTGAGGGTCAAAGAAAAGAATCCCATACTCTTTCTCATGGTTCTTTCATGGTATAAAGAAAGCATTTGTAAATATTGAACTTAGATAATGGACATAAAGTAATTATTTAAAAGAGCATCCATTTCACTGGAAGAATGTAAGTTTCAAAAGCAATAATGTATAAAGGAATTTGAGCATCACGAAGGCTTGAATCAAACAGACTGCTGGAATGTCAAACAGTGCCCAGGAAGTTGTAGCAGCAACTCAAGAATGGGAAGAAGATTTAATTTTCTTGTGTTTGTCCAGTTTTATAGTATATTTGATGCTGAATAAAACATAAATAAAGATACAGTCATTCTTAATTCAACTTAAGTAGGCATAATAAATCTCTGGGAAATAATAAACCAATTACGAACTTAAAATAAACCGCAATCATATGAGATCCCAAGAACTTAGCATTCAATTCACAGGTAAATTTTTTCAGTCCCATAGGAAACTGCAATAGTTAACATCTTACTGTGGATTAGATGTCGATATCAAGAGATGGTATAGGGTTTACTGATTCAGTCACCAGTCATTCCTTTTGCTTTAAACAATTTTATAGGGCCCTTTGTTGCTTTTTGTTTTAATAGATTCTCTGAATACTTTTAGAAAACAGACACCACTGACATCTATGAGAATGCCATTGTTTGTTACTGAGAATTTCAATGTCTATGTGCATGTGCTTGTTTAGGATAACAAATGTTTCTGCATTTCCTCGATAATCTGGAATAATTGTATTTTCTATTGTATTTAAGGTGGCAAATCTTGCTTGTTCCATGTCAACAAATGAAGATGGAATTAAAATTGTCAAAACTGCAGCCAATCACTTGGAAACTTTGTGTCCACAGGTATGGCGACTAAGTTACTGTCTTTTTCATTAAACTAGCTATAAAAAATTATATACAATGCTTTGGACTTTTATACACATAGAAAGATATTTAAATATTTATTTTTAACACAGAAAATAACTTATCCTACAGTCATAGTTTATTCTTTATTAAGCATCTAGTTCTTTACTTAGCCCATGGTTCTTGTAACATTCCCTAAGGGCTCATATCAGAATCTTGTGAAAAGAGATATAGTTTGAAATCAAAGCAGTGCTTTGTCCAAAAACTTTTATTTATTTTTAGTCATTATTTATTTTGAAACTTCAAATAGAATGAAAGAAATAACATTTTTGCCCCTTTTGTCAAAAGAAGGCACGGGTTTCAAAAAAGCCAAGGAATGTTTTCCTTTCTGCAATTCAGCTTATGAAATTTGAAGAGGAACACATTTTTAGGGAATTGTTTCTAAATGACTAGTAACCTTGAAGCTGTGAAACACATAAGGACAATCTTAACCACCCTGTCTTAGAAAAAGCAATAAATAATATGGATGATTACTTCCTGAAAAGACCATACATGTTGTAAGGATGTGATTGACATATGGCAATGATTAGAGACAAGTCTTTGCATACCTGCTGATATTCTTATTTTACTAAAATTACAATATGTGTTAAATTCTTGATTGGCCTTGCTGACAAATTCATCTCTAAGAATACTGAGGAAATAGTAAAGGAGACTGTTTCTTTGGATTTAATATTGATTAACAAGTAAAAACTGTCTGGATAAGTGGAATCTAGAGGATCTTCAACTGAGATCCCGCAACTCTTGTCAGCTTTTCATGAGGTCCTGCAGGGGACAGAAGACTGCAATGAGGCCTCTAAAGTGGTTGAATCACTTATACTCCCCTCGACATTATATGAGAGATCTCATTTCTCCACATTGTGATTAACACTTGAGGCCGTCATTTTTAAAAATGTCTTTTTGAATTTGAAGAGTGTTAAATGAATGTCATTGGGTTTCCCTTATAATTCTCTGATTAAAAAGAGAACATTTTTTCAAATGTTTATTAATCATTTGGCTTTCTAATATGGTGAGTTATGTAAACCTTTTGCCAGTTTTTAGTTGTTTATTAAAAAAATATTTTTATTGCATTGATTGGGTTTGTTAAAAATGTCTTCTGTTGACTATGGCTTTTCTTTTAATATCAAAAATAACATTTTAATCATAGAAAATTTTAAGAACTTCAGTGAAAATATATGACCCATTTTTTAATCTTTTAATAAATATTTATTGAGCACCTACCCTATACCACATGCCCATTGGCTGGTGCCTTGTAAAGAAATTCTTCCAACAGCCCTGGCTGGTGTGGCTCAGTAGATTGAGTGCTGGCCTGTGAACGGAAAGGTCTCTGGTTTGATTCCCAGTCAGAGTACGTGCCTGGGTTGTGGGCCAGGTCCCCAGTTGGGGCGTGTGAGAGAGGCAACCGATCAATGCATCTCTCACACATTGATGTTTCTCTCCTTCTCCATCTCCTTTCCTTCCCCTTTCTCTGAAAGTAAATAAATAAAATCTTAAAAAAAATTCTTCCAACAAAAATGTTATGTAATTTCCATATTTTTAAACAGATTAAAACATTTAGATTTTTATTTCATCTGAAATTTGTTTTTGTGTCTAACCTGAACTAGTGGTCTATTTTATTTTATTTTCAGAGTATTAACCATTGGGCCACAAGCGTGTATTAAATATTTGATCCTTTCCCACTTACTATAAAATGCTACCATTGTTACCCATGTCCACACACACACTTTATACATTTTCCATTGGTTTATATAAATGTGTATACAAATATATTTACATACTATATATAATACATGCCTATATCTACATGCTTTATATAATATACACAATACATATATAAAATGTATATAGTATTTTACTATTATTTCACATGTAAATATAGATGATAGATAAATGAAATACGTTTTAATGTACATGTTTCTGGTCTCTGTATTCTGTTTCACTGGCCTATTTCTTCATCCCTGCAACAGTAATACAATGTTTTAATTAAGGTTTTATACTAAATTTTATTATCTTTTAGGCAAATTGGCTTACCGTGTTTTTTTCTTTAAATTATTGTTATTCTTGTTTTACTCTTTCATATAACTTTTAGTATCAACTTGTCAATTTCCATAAAAATAGCTGTTAAAATATTTATTGAATTTTAAAAATATTTTAAATAAAAATTTTTAATTTTAAATTAAATAAATAAGGATATTCAATATCCTTTCACATATCAAACCTTTTCATGAATAGGCATGCTTTTTGAAACTCCATAATCAGATCTCTTTATGTTCTTCAGGTTTTCCTTCGTTTTATATTCTTTATTAAAATAAATTCCATGGCTACATGCTAATGGCTTCCAAATTTTTCTCTTTAGGCTACACCTCTTCCTAATGACCGGCTTAAGTATCTAGCTTTCCCTTGACGTTTCCACTTTGACATCTAGAGAACATCCAAAACTTAAAAAGCCAAATAGGCCTCTGGTTGTTCCACCGCCATCTCACTTTGCTGCTTCTTCAGCCTTACCGATTTTACTAACGGCATGGCCATTCATCTTGTTGCTCTGGGGAAAAACCAGGAGATTTTCCTTTATTTATTCAGTGTGTCTATTGAACATACTGCATGTGGTAAGCACTGCTTATGCATCTGGAAAAAATTATGAACAAAACAAAAAACAAAAAAATTCTTGCTCTTGTGAAGCTTATATCTAATGACAGCTAATGGCCATTTTTCCCCCTAACTAATCCATTATCAGGTCCTACCAATTTCACCAAAAATATTTATCTTGAATCTATATACTTGTCTGTCAACATCTTAGCTTATGTCATCTTCATTTCTATCTTGTGCTACAGAAATATCATCCTATGTGGTATCCATGTTTATATTCATGCCTCTCTAACCTATTTTCTATATAAAGCCAAAGTAAAATTGTAAAGATGTTTTATCATACTGATTGCTTTTCTTTGCTTTTTACAGTTAAATGCAAACCTTTTTATGGCTTTGTAAGACTTTTATACCTTCTTACTGACTAACTTCCAACCCACTCCATATTATTTTCCTTTTTAATCTTTAGATCTCTGCACATTGGCCTTTCTGTTTCCAGCACACAGTAAAATAAGCTTCTTCCCACCTGAGGGAAACTTGGCAGTTTCCCAGTGCTCTTTTCCCTTATGGCCATGTAGACAGTTCCTGTTATGTTCAATTTGTGAGGACTCTGCTCGAATAGTGTCTTCTCAGAGATCAATCTACTTAAATCACTCCTGCAGCTATATCATATTATGTCACCATATTTATTTTTTTAGAGTCTCTATCACAATCTGTAGTTACATTTTATATTATTTTGTTACTTTTTATTGTACATTTTTCACAGTCAAACATAACCATCATGAAGGCAATGATTTAGTCTTCCTTACTCACCGCTTATATCCCCGGACCTAGCAGAAATGCAGCATATATTGGATGTTCAACAAATTTTTGTCCAAAATATAAATGAGTGACAGGGATTTTAGAATAATAAATAATTCTATACATAGGGGGCAGCAAGGCTTTTGGCAACACCTTTATAATACATTTCGTAATATGGTATGTCTTCTTTTTGACAATGTAAAAATACAGTATAATTAGTTTGAACTGTAACTAATGAAAAAAATTCTTAAAATGGCAGATTAATGTGTAGTTGCTAGCTAATAGTGAGGCCTCTGTTGGTGGGCTGTAATGATCTGCTCTTGACCTAATTAATTTCATTGTTTTATTAGTGATTTGGATAAAATTATAGGATAACATTATTAAAAATAGAAAGATAAAGGGAACACGTTATCCAAAAGAATCCAGTCACAAAGAATTGGAGTATTCTAGAATATAGACTAAATCTCAATATCCAAATGAAATATAGTAAGTATAACTATCAAACCACATAAACTGAGCACTCTAAAATGAATTGCAAAGATAGAGAATGGAAGACATATGGCTTAGCAAAAGTTTGCTCTGCAAAAACTTTCAGGTTTTAGTTGATAGAAATCGCAGTATGAATGAAGAGTATGGTATAGCTGTCATAAAAGTGAATAGAATTTAAAAATTTTAAAGAATAAGTTCTAAAAATTATTTCAATATTCTCTATACTGAAAAATTATTTTAATGCTGTATGATTTTTATAGAGTGCATTCTGAATTTCAGAATTAGTATTTTTGGAGTATACCCCATTGTGTGTGTGTGCATGCACAGATGTGTAAGTTCCACTTTTGCAATATATGTGTGTATATTGAAATAAGTTGTACACACGTATTCAGGTATACTAATGCCATTTCCAGACATTTATGATACAGACATGCATGTGCAAATGCACAACAGTCTATAAGCAAGGTTTCATGCAGCTTTACTGTGATAACAAAAGCTAAGCCAGCCTAAATGACTGCTGGTAGTAAGTTGGCTCAATGTCATGTTTCGGTATGGAACATACCCAAGATAAGTGAAAAAGGCACATTTCAGATGAATATGTATATTATAACATATACTTTGGAAAAGAGGAGATAGAGCCATATGTATTTGTAGTCATATAAAAGTTTTAAAAAGACCCTCATGAGAGTTCTTTTTTGAAGAGCTTAATGTACAGATTTTATTGCTTTAAAATTTATCATTTTTATTGTATTTTTCCCATTACCGTTTAATTGCCTTATAGCTCCTTCTATCCCGCAATTATCCCACTGTTGCCCTATGAGTCCTTTTTCCTTTTTTGCTCAATCCTTCTACCTCTACCCTCCCTTTGCCTCAGCTGTCATCCTGCTCTCTATCTATGAGTCTGTCTCTATTTAGCTTGTTAGTTCAGTTTGTTCATTGGATGCCACATATATGTGACATGTCTTTCTTTGACTTAGCATAATGTTCTCCAGGTCTATCCATCCATACTGTCTCAAAGGATAAAACTTTCTTCTGCTTTATTGCTAAGTATTCCATTGTGTAAATGTCCCAATGTTGTTTTATCCACTCATCTATTGATGGACACTTGGGCTGCTTCCATATCTTGGTGATTGTAAATAATGCTGCAGTGAACACATGGGTACTTATGTTCTTCTGAATTAGTGTTTTGGGTTTCTTCACACATATTCCCAGAAGTGGGATTGCTGGGTCTAAAGACAGTTCCATTTTTAATTTTTTGAGGGATCTCCATACAACTTTCCACAGTGGCTGCACCAGGCTGCATCCCCGCCAGCAGCGCAGAGGGCTCCCCGGATCCCCTTTTTTATGCATCCTCACTGACACTTATTTGTTGATTTGTTGATGATAACTATTTTGACAGGTGTGCAGTGATATTTCATTGTGGTTTTAGTTTGCATTTTTCTAATGATTAGTAATTGTGAGCATCTTTTCCTATGTCTATTGGCCATTTGTATGTCCTCTTTGGAGAAGTGTCTATTCAGATCCTTTGCCCATTTTTAAAAAATTGGGTGTTTTTTTGTTAGTTTGCTTGTTTTTGGTGTTGAGTTTTGTAAGTTCTTTATAAACTTGGGATATTAACCCCTTACCAGTTCTATTGGTGAATATGTTCTCCCATTCTGTGGGTGGCCTTTTTATTTTATCTGTGGTCTCCTTTGTGATACAAAAACGTTATAGTTTGTTGTAGTCTCATTTGTTTATTTTTTTCTTTTATTTCTCATGCCTGGGGAGATATATTAGATAAAATATTGCTATGAGGCATGTCTGGGATTTTTCTGCCTATGTTTTCTTCCAGGATTTTTATGGTTTTGGGTCTTACATCTAAATCTTTAATTCATTTTGCATTTATTCTTGTATGTGGTATAAGAAAGTGGTCTCGATTCATTTCTATGCCTGTATCTGTCTAATATTCCCAACACCTTTATTGAATAAACTATTTTTAGCCCATTGTATGTGCTTTTTCTTCTGTCAGATATTGACTATAAAGGTGTGGGTTTATTTCTGAGCACTCTATTCTGTCCCACTGATCTGTATGTCTGTTCTTATGCTAGGACCATGCTGTTTTGAGTATTATGGCCTTATAGTATAGATTGATAATGAGTATGTGATTCCTCCAAGTTTGTTGTTTCTCAGGATCGCTGTTGCTATGTGGGACTGTTTGTGGTTCCATATAAATTTTTGAAATGTTTGTTCTAGTTCTGTAAAATACATCATTGGAGTCTTGATAGGAATTGCATGGAATCTATAGATTGCTTTGGGTAGTATGGACATTTTAATGATGTTAATTCTTCCTATCCATGAACATGATATGTGCTTCCACTTACTCATATCTTCTTCAATTTCTTTCTTCAGTGTCATAATTTTCTGAATACAGGTTTTTTTACATTCTTGGCTAGGTTTATTCCTAGGTATTTTATTCGTTTCGAAGCAAATATAAATGGAATTTTTTCTTAATCTCCCTTTCTGTTAGTACATTATTGGCATATAAAAATGCAACTGATTTTTGGATATTAGTTATTGTATTTTCTACTTTACTGAATTCATTTATCAGTCTTAGTAGTTTCTTGTGGAATTTTGGGGGTTCTTTATGTACAGTATCATGTCATCTACAAATGAAGACAGTTTTGTATTCCTCTCCAATATGGATACCTTTCATTTCTTCTTGTCTGGTTGCTGTGGGCAGGAATTGCCATGCTATGTTGAATAAGAGAGGTGAAAGCAAACATCCCTGCCTTGTTCCTGAATTTAAGGGGAATGCTTGCAGTTTTTGCCTATTGACTATGATGCTGGCAGGGGGTTTGTCATATATGGCCTTTATTATGTTTAGGTATGTTCCCTCTATTCCCACTTTGCTGAGAGTTTTCTTTATCATAAATGAGTGCTGGGTTTTTTCAAATTCTTTTTCTGCATCTATTGATATGATCATGTGGCTTTATCCTTCATTTGCTTTATGTAGTGAATCACATTTATTGATTTACAAAAGTTGTACCAACTTGCATTCCCAGAATAAATACCACCCCATCATGGCATATCATTTTTTTGATGCACTACTGTATTTGGTTTACTAACATTTTATTGAGGATTTTAGCATCTATGTTCATCAGAGATATTGGCCTATAATTTTCTTTTTTTGGAGTGTCTTTATGGTTTTGAAATTAGGATAATGCTGGTCTCATAAAATGAGCTTGGGAGTCTTCCCTCATCTTGAATTTTTTGAAATCGTCTGAGAAGGAGAGGTGTTAGTTCTTCTCAGAATGTTTGGTAAAATTCACCTGTGAAACCGCCTGGACCAGGGCTTTTGTTTGTTGGGAGTTTTTAAATTACTGCTTTGATTTCATTAGGTGTAATCTGTCTATTCGGTTTCTCTGATTCTTCCTGATTTAGTTCTGGAAGATTGTATGCTTCTCAGAATTTATCCGTTTATCCAGTTTGTCCAGATTGTTGGAATATAGTTTTTCAAAATATTTTCTTACAATCCTTTGTATTTCTTTGGTGTCAGTTATTATTTCTCTTCCTGTATTTCTGATTTTATTTATTTGGGTCCTCTCTTTGTTTTTCTTGATAAGTCTGGTTAAAGACTGTTAATCCTGTTTATCTTTCAAAGAACCAGCTCTTGCATTCATTAATCTTTTGTGTTGTTTTTAGACTCTATTTCATTTATTACTGATGTGATCCTTATTATTTCCTTTCTTCTACTCACTCTGGGCTTTGTTTGTCATTCATTTTTGAGCTCCTGTAAGTATAAAGTTAGATTGTTTATTTGAGCTTTTTCGTTCTTTTTGAGATAGGCCTGCAATGCTACGAATTTCCCTCTTAGCACTGCTCTCCCTGTGCCCCATGAATTTCGGGTTGTTGTGTTCTCATTTCTGTGTGTTTCAAGGTATCTTTTGATTTCTCCCTTGACCTCATTGCTGACCCATTCACTGTTTAATAGCATGTTATTTAGCTTCCATGTCTTTGAGTATTTTTGAGTTTTGTTCTTATGATGGATTTTTAGTTTCATAGCATTGTGGTCAGAGAAGGTCCTTGGTGTGATTTTGATCTTAAATTTAGTGAGACTTATTTTGTGTCCTAACATGTGGTCTATCCTAGAAAATGTTCCATGTGCACATGAAAAGTATGTCTATTCTGCTGCTTTGTGGTGAAATGCTCTGAAGATATCAATTAAATCCATTTGAACTAGTGTGTCATTTAAGCTGCTGTCTACTTTTTGATTTTCTGTCTGGAAGATCTATCCATTGAAGTCAATGGAGTGAGCAATCCAGAGCATTGGCTCCCTCTGCTGGGTCTACTTGTGTGCAGAAAGAACCAGGCTGCACACCGAGGCCAGCTTTCACCAGCACCGTGCCCCAGGGCAGGGTCAATTACAGTTTCTGAGATCCTAGAGTTCAGTTTTAGCTGTTAATCAGTGATATAGCCTCAAGCTGTAGTCAGCAGCCTAGCTTAAATTCCACAAGGTGAGGCCGATTAATTCTTGTGGGAGGGGCTATTGCTTCCCCTCAGGCTGTTGCCATTTGGAGGGGTGTGCTCTGCTTGAGAAAGACAGCGTCTGCATTATAGGGAATGACTCAGCACAGGGATTTTGGCACATCTTCCTTCAGTTCTCTCCCCAGAGCCACCAGTCCAAGACTCTCCTCAAGCGTGTCTAGTCCACTCTGCCCTCCTTCTGCTGGAGTCCAGGGTAAGTGGCTGCAAGTGGAATTTTGTGCAGTGGTCCTTTAAGAGGCTCTCTGCATCTCCAGCTATCTGTCCCTGATGGAGAGAAACACTGTTGTTTTTTGCAGCTGGATGTTAATCTGGGTTCCTTTCCTGGCTTGGTGCTATAGGCTGGGGAGCCCGGCTTGGGGTTTGGACCCCACACTTCTTAGGGGGAGCTCCCCAGATGCTGAAATATCCCTCCAGGATTTCAGCTGCCCAGCCAGCCCTCTTGTGCCCCTTCCACACCCGTTCACAGTCATATTGTGGTGAAGCGGTTTCTTCTGTCTGTTCGTGTTTATAAGGCTTCTCTCCTGCTAGTGTTCAGTTGGTTATTCAGGATGATTTCTCTACAATTTGGGAGGAGTTGCGTAGCTTCCACTTATTCCTCTCCCATTTTGGGTTTCAAAATTTATTATTTTTTACAAGAGCGGTAATTTAGGCTCAAGCTTCAAAGATGTGGTGGTTCCCTGGCAGTGAACCTGGGCTTGAGCCAAGAGTGTCAAAGGGCTTGAACCTGGGGCTTGATCAAGGGCCAAAACAGAGTGATCACCACTGGTTTGCCCTTTATGTTGCTACCTGGCCCGCCTTTCTGAGCTCAGTCATGGTGGGAGCCCCAGGGGTTACCAGGACAGGGATGGAATCTTCTAGCTCTCCCGAGAGTTTTAATAGTGATTACTTCCAAGAAATAAGACTGAGGACAAAGAATAAGTAAGAGTACTTTTACATTTTGTTTTATTTCTTTTAGGACTCTTAATTTTACCAGAAACAGGTAATTTATTAATTTTTAAACAAAACCCAACCAATTAAAAAATTTCTGGATTGATTACGGAGTGAACCAAGTTGGCAAAACAGTGTCAGAAGGAGCTGATAGGGTGGCATGTAATTCCTATTTGATCAATATGGTTGAATTCACCTAGGTGCCAGTGAATTGGATCATTCTGGTTCTTACTGTGCCTAATGGGCTGCAACTACAATGTTTTGCACAGTTACAGATGTTGCTCTTCAAAATAGAATTGTCACTTGGAGCATTGGGGAAGAAGATATCTGAAATAGTGACATTTCTTGAAAGTATGTCATATAAAAATTTTATAAAAGCAACAGGGACTTTTTAGCCAGGAAAAAGGTAAGACTTGGAGAAACATGATCACTGTCATCAAATCTTTAAAGGGTGATGATGTGAAAGACTTCATTCTGAAGCGCCCTGAGGGACAGAACTATAACCTATGACCAGAAGCTGGAAGGATACAAATTTCATCTCAATGTAGAATTAGTTTTTTAACAGAGGTATCTATCCTGGAAGGAAGTGACTTTGTGGAGAAGTAAGGATTTAGAATTTGCAGAATCCACAGACATTTAAATACAAGGAGGGTGATGATTAGGCTAAGTTATTGTATGGCATGTACAAGCCCTATGGGAGAAATTGGCCTACCAGACTATTGAAGTTCAGTTCTGAGATCCTATAATGGATTTGTCTTTTACATGAAGGAGGGGAATGTCAAGTGCTTGATGATAGCGTTGCTGGAGTACTCTACCTGTTTGAACTCAGCCTGGTGGAAGGATAAAGCTCTCTGTAGGGATTAACCTTTGTTACATTTTAACAGGTGGCTTTGAAAAATATTTTAAAGTAAACATTTTACATTTGCATATGGCATAAAAATGAGAAAGAATTCAAGGTTCTAAAATAGGTTGCTAATTTAGATTCATGTTTGAAAACTCATAATCTAAAATTTAATAAGGGTACATATAGTCTCGGGGCCTTAGGTTAAGAAAAATCTATTGCACAAGTGGATATAAAAATCACTGCTTATCAGAAGCACCTGGGGCATCAGCGTTCAGCAGGACATTTGTTTTCTGGTTTGAGGAATTCCAAGCACTGGCCCATGAAAGCATTTTCATGGTCTACTGTGAAATTAGGTCAGCGTAGTTGGCTTTTTTCATAAAATAAAATTTATTACACTTTTGATTAGAAATCTATGTACTTTCTCCTTGTTTGATATTCATCTAAACCAGCTGATTTTGGAAATAATAAAAGTAGATACCTTTTCATATTGTTCCTTCTTTACTTGGCAAACTAAAAATTTCCCAAACCTATCTCAGTCATTTTTCTTTTTCCTCTGCCTCCTTCTTTCAAAAATAGTTTCAGCCCCCCAAAATAGAATAAAAATTTAAAAAAATAGCTGTGGCCTGAAAAATTCTGAAGATTAAAAGTATTAATTGAGGGCAATCAACTCTAAGTCAGACGTGCATGCCTCTTTACAGCTAAAGTGATTATGATGCTCAACTTGTGAAATAAGGGGGATTCCCAACGTGCCTGGCATGGGGTGGCCACGTCCCGAGCTCCATACCATATTCAGACCCTGCGGCTAAAGGCCAGGCAGGAAAGCATGAGTTGTTTTAAGCCAAAATGCACTACTACCTAATCACTGGACATGTTTAAACAAAAGGCAAATTAGTCTGTGCCTTGTCAGAGATGTTAGAATAAGAATTTTATTATTGGGTGGTAGAGGTATTAGATGGTCTTATGTGGTCTTCCTATAAAGTGTTTAATTATAAAGCTCATAGTGAGGCCTAGCATATTCTCCCTCTGGTGGCTATAGTTACACTCAGTTAGGCAGACTGCCTCACAAGTGCTTAAATTTTTCAAAGGCATGTCAAGTTTTCTAATCACTGTCACACTTAAGTCATTATCTAGTACAGCTTCTGTTATATCTTCTGTTTATCTCTGTTATCAAATGCTGTCTTATGACCAGAGCTGAAGCATCTTCCAGAGGCATCTAGTTTATTTTCAGTGATGTGCTTGAGAATATATTTTTATAAATTACTTCTTGGAAATCTATAATTACTTTCTAAAAGGGTCATATATTGAATGTGTTGAAAAACAAGGAGGGAAGTCAAGGTTGCCCCAAATACAGAAGCTTGTGAAGTATTAGAAGAACCCAACAAAGTACCTGGGGACAGTGTGCACTTGTATTCATGTTTAAACATGGAACAATATAGTGCCTTGAGGGTAGGGATGTATTCTAAGAATACACACAGTAGGTATTCTGTATACACGGAGTGGGGCAAAAATAAGGTTCACAGTTGTGAGTACATGAAACACAAGGTTTATTCCTGTATTATAACTGATTCGTTATTGTATTATTTTCCATACAAACAACTGTAAACTTACTTTTGCCCCCCCCCCTGTATTTATGGAGTGAATGACTATATCAGCATGAACTTATTTTGCATTGTAGACATTGGTAGGTAGATGCTGAAATCCAGCACTATCCCTCATTTTCCTTTGTTCTTTGGGAGGTGTAGAAACTCCTGATTTCTAACCAAGTGATAGAAAGTCTCAATATGACACTTTGTCAGCTTGAAGTACTAGTCACATGAAGTGACTGGCATTATCTCTCTCTGCATGGACAAGATTGTTTTGTTATAACAGCAGCCTCTTCTGATTAAGTTATGATGTGTTACTGTATTTAGTACATGCTTCAGTAAGGGCATTACGCTCTTTCAAATGGAAAAACATGTTTTGATTTGTATGAGGCTTTTGTTTGTTTTTGTGATCGAGCAGCTGTCATATCTATGAATTGAAAGCATTTAATTTTCTAAGTATCATGCTCTAGGGAAGCAGATATGTTTTCTTTCATCTTTTGTGGGCCAAAATGATGGATGTTTTGTTTGCAGCTAAACAGTATAGGACTCAAATAATCAATTTTAAATAATCATATTCTTTAAGACTCTCCTGGTGAACTTATGAGAATTGTGACAGGCTTTTACAAATATACATAATTTATTTCTTTTCTCTTCAGAGTATGGCAAAAAAATAAACAAGGTTTTAGAAACCAAGAGTCACATGATCCGTTGTTGAAAAGCTGATTGTGATTGACTGGTTGATTCTCAAGACAGTGCAGGGTGATTTAAGACTAGGAGCCTCGGACCAGTCTCTTTCCTGTGGTGCCATGATATTTGTGAGGGGAGGTTGTGCTTGAGTGCAGCTACGAACACAGTTGCATCCTAAACCTGGAAATTAAGCTCTGTGTTACTCTATTATCATTGCTCTATGTTCTGTCCCAGTTACACAGTCAGCCACTCCCTTCCACTCACATCAAGGATCATTTCATTATAAAGCTAGTTGCTGAACACCTACTGGAGCATCCATGAAGCTAGGGCGAGCCAAGGGTAGTGAAGAGGATTCATGGGGTACCCACTGGAGCCCCTCGGAAGAATAGGCTGTGGGGTTAATTAGGAAGGGATTTATCTAAGAAAATCTGACATGGTGTGTCCTGGAAGAAGGAACAGCAGTTGCAGAAAATAAGTCATAACCTTTAAATATTAGTGGGGCTATGGGGGTCAAAAATTAGATACTGACTTAAAAGTAAGCAGACAGAATTAAATATGCTCTAACCTACAGACTGAAGCAAGAATATCAAAATTGAGCACAAACCAGAGACTTTTTGCCTGAGCCTTCATTTTCGCTCATAGTGTGTATCGTAATATTAAGCACGTTAGCGTGAAAGGTCTAGGCCAGCCTTGGCCATGTTCTAGTCACAGAAGAAAACGAAGATGCAGCTATGTTTACATATGTTACGCTTCCAATGAGAAAGGAAAATGTATTACTCAGGTAGAAAAAAAAGTGGTGTTAGAGATTAATAGGTTGAAATGCCGTGGGAGTTTAGAAAGAGATTTGTTTCAGAGGATTCAGGGAGGACTCTCCGAAAAGTAACATTTTCTATGGGCCTTAAAGGATATGCAAGATTTGGGCATTTGGGAAAATATGAAGAGGGCATTTTAGGCAGAGCATATGGGAAAGTATATAACAGAAATTAAAAAAAAGCAAGTAGTTGAATCTGCCTAAGTCACATTGTTTTTTAACAGGGGAGCTCCCGGTACTTTGGGTAGAACAATCCTTTGTCGTGTGGGAGAGTCAGAGTGGTGGGGTTCTATATGCCCAGAAACCCAGAGTCCAGGGCACTGTATACACATCCACCACCTCCCCAAGCCCAGTCTTTGTGATAACCAAAAATGCCTCTGCACATTTCCAAGTGCCTCCTAGGAGATCCTGCCCCCTGTGAGAAGTGACTGGGCATAAACTGTGGAAAAAGGAGAGGCTGGACACATGATTGAAGCACAGATCGTGACCCTTACTGCCAAGTAAAGGAATTTAGGTTTGGATTTAGTTACTATGGAGGATAGCAAGTTATTATGACTACTTGGGCTTCTGGGGAATTAATCTGGAGACTGTATGCCAACTGAATGAACAAAGGGATAGGCAGGGCCAGTGAAGAGATTATTGAATACATGAGAATTCAGAATTTGAATAAGGGACAGAGGAATAAAAATGTATAAATGGAACAAATTATCAATGGGGTATACACACTGACTAGAAATTGAAAACAAAGTAGATGATGGTAATAATGATGGAGGCAAAAGAGGATGAATATGAGGATTTTAGCCTGATATCGGGGAGAACAGTGGCTCTCTTAGGAGAAATTAGAACTACAGTGAAAGAGGAGACCCTTTAGGACAGAAATTAATTTACTCAAAGTACTCTCAACATAGGTTGAGATTTTAGCAAATAATAAGTACTAGAACTTGAGATATCGCAGCAAGATGTGGGAACCATTCGTGTAGAGGTAATACATACATGGAGAACAAGATTGCTAAAGAGTAAGAGTAAATACTAGGATCAAAGTAAAACTTTAAAAAAGCACATCTAGGGGAGAAGAAAATGAAACCGATAAAAAGTGATCATCAAAGCAAGAGAAAAGTCAGGAAAGTATGGCTAGCTGGAAACCTAGTGAGTGGAGCACATTCAGAAACTAAAGATCATTGCTCCACAAGAAAGAATTAACTGGGCAGAAGAATTTATGAGAGTCAAAATGTTGTTTCTAATAAGCAGCAAGGTATCAATATGGCATTGCATAGTTCATATTTTTAGAAGTAAATTTAATACTTGTTTTAGAAATAAAATTATTGTATATATACCACTGAGTTTCACTCTGCCTGATGGAAGACAACATGAGTTTAATACCTAGCAAAATAAACATACCTTTTTAAAATTATATTTTTCCATTACCATTTAGACCCTTTATACCCCCCTCCCTAACCCCCAATCACTGTATTGTTGTCCATGTCCATGACTCACTTTTCCTTCTTCCTCAATCCCTCCACCCCATACCCCCTCATACCTGTCAATCTGCTCTCTATCTATGAATCTGTCTCTCTTTTCCTTGTTAGTTCAATCTGTTCATTAGATACCACCTATGAATGAAATCATATGGTACTTGTCTGTCTCTGACTGGCTTATTACACTCAGCATAATGTCCTCCAGGTCCATCTATGCTGTTGGAAATGATAAAATTTTCTTTCTTATGGCTAAGTAGTATTCCATTGTGTAAATGTACCATAGTTGTTTTATTCTCTCATCTACTGATGGACACTTGGTCTGCTTCCATATCTTGACCAGCATCATACTCAAAGGGCAAAAATTACAAGTATTCCCCTTAGATTAGGAATAAGACAGGGATATCTGCTTTCACCTCTCTTTTTCAGCATAGTACTAGAAGTCATGACCATAGCAATCAGACAAGAAAAAGAAATAAAAGGCATACATATTGGGAAAAAAAGAAGTAAAACTGTCTTTGTTTGCAGATGACATGATACTGTACATAGAGAACCCTAAAGAGTCCACCAATACACTACTAGAACTCATAAAGGAATTCAATAAAATAGCAGGATACAAAATTAATATCCAGAAATCACTTGCAATGAACATAGGGGAGCTTATGTTCTTTCAGATTAGTGTTTTGAGTTTCTTTGGATATTTACACAGAAGTGGGATTGCTGGGTAAATGGATGGATCTTCCAGAGAGAAAATCAACAAGGAGACAGTGGCCTTAAATGACACAGTAGATTGAATGGATGTAATTGATATCTACAGAGCATTTCACCACAAAGAAGCAGAATAGACATATTTTTCAAGTACACATGGAACGTTTTCTAGGATAGACCACATGTTAGGATACAACACAAGTCTCACTAAATTTAAGAAGATTGAAATCACATCAAGCACCTTCTCTGATCACAATGCTATGAAACTAAATAACCATCACAAGAACAAAACTGAAAAATATATAAAGATATGGAGCCAAATAACATGTTATTGAACAATGACTGGGTCAACAATGAGGTCAAGGAAGAAAACAAAAGATAACTTGAGACAAATGAAAATGAGGACACAACAACCCAAAATTCATGGGGCACAGGGAGAGCAGTCCTCAGAGGGAAATTCATAGCATTGCAGGCCTATCTCAAAAAGAAAAAAAGAAAAAGAAAAAGAAAATGCTCAAACAATCTAAATTTACACTTGAAGGAACTTGAAAAAGAACAACAAACAAAATCCAAAATGAGTAAGAGGAAGGAAATAATATATGTGAGAGCAGAAATAAATGAAATAGGGTCTGAAAAAAAATATGAAAGATCAATGAATCCAAGAGCTGATTCTTTGAAAAGATCAACAAGATCGACAGACTGTTAACCAGACTCATCAAGAAAAAGAGAAAGAGGACTCAAATAAATAAAATCAGAAATGCAGGTGGAGAAATAATAACTGACACCAAAGAAATACAAAGGATTGTAAGAAAATATTCTGAAAAACTATTTTCCAATAAATTATATAACCTGCACAAAATGGATTAATTCCTGGAAATATACACTGTTCCAAAACTAATTTCAGAAAGAATCAGAGAATCATAATGGACAGATTATACCTAGTGAAATTGAAGCAGTAATCCAAAAACTCCCAACAAACAAAAGCCATGGTCTGGATTGCTTCACAGGTGAATTTTACCAAATACTTCAAGAGCTGTCTCCTGTCCTTCTCAAACTATTTCATAAAATTCGAGAGGAGGGAACACTCTCAAGCTCTTTTTATGAGGCCAGCATTATCCTAGTTTCAAAACCCAATATAAAGACCCTATAAAAAAAAAAGAAAGAAAGAAAATTATAGGCCAGTGTCCCTGATGAACATAGATGCTGAAATCCTCAAAACAACATATTTGCAAACTGGATATATCAATACATTGAAAAGGTCAGACACCATGATCAAGTGGTATTCCTGGAATGCAAGGTTGCTACATTTGTAAATCAATAAATGTGATTCACCACTTAAACAAAATGAAGAATTAAACCACAAGATCATATCAATAGATGCAGAAAAAGCATTTCAAAAATTCCAGCACCCATTTATGATATTTATGGTAAAAACTCTTAGCGAAGTGGGAAGAGAGGGAACATACCCCTTTTTTTTTTTTTTAATCTCTGATCTTTGAAAACCACATTAATGCCCTGAATCTGCTTCTGGTCATGTACACACTTTCTGTGTAGGGTACTTGGCAATGTGTGGGTACAGAAAAAATAACTTTCCTTCCACCTTCTAAGTTCTTCTCACTGGGCTAATAATCAAATATAACAGACAAATTATCAGGAGAAAATGTGCAAAGTTAATTTTACAAATGTACATAGGGGTGCCATACAATGTGAGATCCAAGGAAGTATTGGGCAATTGAAGTTTAAATGCCATTCTGGAGCTAAGGAGAAGAGTGGGTGTGGATGGTTGAAGGGTGATAGTGGTTGTGGTTTGGGATTTGAAGGGACTGGAAGACAAGTCACATGACAATGGAGAAACCAAAGTGAGGTGAATAAATATTTGCTGAGCCATCTTTAACAACGGGACACAGTGGACTTTGAATGAATAGGTCTTGCTAGTCTCCTCTTTATCACATATTCATTTATACTAAACTACTGTATAGTTTTCTATGAGGATACCTCCCTTCCTTGGAGCAGGTCCTCTATCTAAATTTGTTTTAGATAGTTGGTGGGGAGGTGTCAAAGCTTTTTCTGAGTCTTTTGCTTCTTAAAACTAGCTTAAACTCAATATCCCAAAAGGCATATTTTGGGTGGGGAAACTGTTTCCACTCAGCAACAAACTCCATTGAGGGAGAGAAGGCCATCCTTCATGCATCCATGATGCAGCAGGTACTTTACCTGTATAATTTATCATACATAATTTATGTAACAGTCTTCTGACATAAGAATTATTGATCTAATTATATATAAGGAAAAATTCAGCTGTTAAGTGAGTTGCTCAAGGTTAAGGGACCAAAAACTAAATCCTATAGGATTTGGTACTAACATTCTTCCTGGTTTCGAAGGAATTATTTCAAGTCGGTTTTATCTATTCATATTAGTATAATTTTTCAAAGAACATTGATTTTTTTTCTATTTCTCCTTGCTTTGAAAAATCTCCCAGAAAACTTTATGTTCAACTGACCCTCATGTATTTAAGACTTGGTAATTCATAATTGTAGGTCTTGGGTCCTTCACAAAGGATAATAACATTATTTGACATTTACGTATCATTTTATTACTTAAACAGGCTTTGTAATTTCTTTAAGTTAACACACTTAGTTAGGTTCTATCCCAGAGAGGTTGAGTGGATCTTGTAAGTTCATGTGGCAACCTGAGGGAAGAGTCCAGAATATAATTCTTGCCCCCCAAATCGCTCAGTTAACATTCTTTGTCTACTTAACAGGATGGACAAAAAATGGTGAGTCAATGTGTTAGTCATGTCTTTTCAGTATAATATTTTGAAATATTTATTAGTCACAACTACTGGTTAAAAACAGAGAGGTCATTTCTAGGGGCAGGTAGGTATAAAAGTGTATGTTTAAGATAATGGAGCAATATTTGGTCTCTTAGAACTCATGTGAATGATGCTTCAAAGAACAATTTGAGTTTAAAATACTGAATTGTTTCAAGTTATGTATCCTTATTTTCTTAAAAAATATGTATTTTTAATATTGAAAGCCCCTGCTTAGGATTCATGGCAATATATTTATTCCCATCATAAAAAGTATTTTTAGAAAACTAGGTCTTTTAGCAGATAATAAAACTGCGTAACCATGTCATTAAGATAATAAAAAATATATATAGCCAGTTTTTAGAGCCTTTTGTAGTATAAAATCTGATTTCTATTTAAAGTCCTTTTTATAATCTGCTGCTCAATAGCCCAGGTAGTCTGCTACAAGTAACACTGCACTTACCAAGCAGTATCATTGTATAAGCAAAGATACTTTATGGGTAATGCAATACCGAAGTAAACCATTTTAAGGAAAGAGCCTTTGACCTTCCAGATATGTCTAGCACTAATCTGAGACTAGGGACCCTCGGATAGGAAAGAAAACTGTAATGTAAGGCAACCGAGGGGAAATGAGTCAGAAACCTAAGGGGATATCACAGCTCATGAGTGCAAAAGTGCCTGTCAGCATTCCAGGAAGAATTCATTGTAGGACTCTTAAGCAAATACTTAACATCTATGCCCTGAGAGTAAACTGCCTATTAACTAAGCTTTGCTGATAAGTTAACAGAGAGATGACAGGCATTTCCCCCATTGAAACACTTGTTTCTCTGTGCTTAATACACTGTCAACTGCCAATAAATAATAATTATGATATCTGTTTCTGCCAGATGTTACCTGTAACTCATGTAATGCAAAAACAAAGATTTAAAAGCTATCCTGAACAAAAGTATGATAGAGGTGAAGTCATTTGTTGTAGCTGTTGGTAGCCTTTCTCAACAAAGAGCTTTTATGAACAAATAATTGCTAGAAAGATCTCATTAGGAGTCGTGGAGTTTTTAACTTACATTGTTTGTAGGTCACTGGATAATGCTCATACCACTTAATAGATGATTCATCCATTCATTCTGCAAATTTTTATTGAGTGTCTGCTTGTTTTCTGGGCATTGAGGGTAATAAACCAAAGACAAGAGTCAGAATGCCTGTCCTTTTGGAGCTTACATTCCGTTTGAGGAGTCTACACAGATAATACATATGCAAACAAATACATAAACAAAATAATCTGGCATAAAATTAAGCTCTTGTATATGCCAGACCTATTGTAAATACTTTTTTATATATATTAAAAATAACAATAATACACCTAAGTAGCAGATTCTATTATTTATACATTTTTTAAAGATGAGGAAGCTGAAGTTTAAAAAATTTTCATGTAACTTGCTAAGCCAGAGAGAGAAGAAGCCGAGGAGCTAGGATTTCAACCTGGGTAACCTGGTTTTCTAACCTTCCATACTACATGCTAGCCTATAATGAAAATCAGAGAAATTATGAAATAGAGATTATGGGCAAAACATACCTTGAGGCGGAGGCAACATTTGAGTTGATAGTTTAATAGCAAAAGGCCATGTAAAATTCTGAAGAGAGCTTCTCAGGCAGGGGACAAAGTGCAAAACCCTCCAGATGGGAACAGATCGGACCTATTTAAATGGAGATGTGTAGGGTTAGGGGAGTAGAGGGAAGGAGAGATCAGGGACCAGACCCTGTGGGACCATGCTAAGGACAGCCTACTGCATCAGAGATGCTGGGTGATGCGGCTCATCTGTGTTTTGACAAGTCTCTCAGGTGATTCCAATGCATGCTCTACAGCTTCACCTGGGACGGTGGTGCGCGAGAGTGGCCGGTAGTACAAGGTCTGGAGCGTTGATTGTGTGTGTGTGTCTCTGACCAACTCTGTGTCACTGGTGTTTTGAAATTAACCACAGTGGGGAAATTTGTTTCAGAGAAATCAGAAATCTTTAAACTCTACCCATCAAGTTCCTCCCTGTCCTTATTCCTTTATTACTACTACTGGTAAATTCCGTGGTTTGGGTGGGACCTATGAATTGGTTTTTCTAGCAAGTTCTCAGGCGGTACTGATGCTGCTGGCCCTGGGACCGCACTTGGAGAATCATCAGAACTAAACTTTTTTCATTCTGTCCCATTTCTGAATTGTTCTCCTCTTCTCCCTTATACATTTCTGAACTGCACAGTCCTCAACATTCTCTTTCAACTTATTTTCATCTTCATAACTATAAGTAGTGGATTTAGAAGTCGCAATTTCCACTTCATTTCCATTACCATTATTTAATCTAGATCATCATTACTTCCGGCCTCCATTGCTACCACAATTAATCTTCGTGACAGTCCTCCCTTCCGTATCTGCTTGAGAGAGTTACACTGCGCAGACTCCTTGGTGTTTTCCTCTTCTCTCTTCCCACCTCAGATACAAGGCTATCCAGTGGCTGCTGTTGCTTCCTGCCTCAATTCTAACCTCCTTTCCATATTTAAAAATCCGTCACTCATTACCAGGTGCTTTCCACCTCACATCGATATGTATATCTATTCCTTCATCTTTTGAATCCTCCTCCTCAGTTCCTACATCTAGGCTTTTAGTCATAATCCTGTGGAGACCTGACCTGCATTTATTTCATTCCATCCTTCTTGATACTCCATATACATTGTATGTGTCCTAAGCATTCCAATTGAATGATAACTTTTACCAACACGTATTTGACAAAGCCTCTGATTATATCTTTGTGTCTAAGACAGAAAGAAAGGAGCTGAATGTTAGTGTAATTAGAGAAAATTGCAGCAAGATAATACAAAGAGTTTCAGTAAGCAGATCAGTTTTATCATGAAGGAAGTTCTGTACTTATTTATGTCCTTTTCAAATATTTATTTTAAAGAAAGGAAAACAACTAACATTTATTGAATATGTACATTGTGATAAATATTTTCCTTATATTATCTCATTTGTATTCTCATAGCAGCTCTGTGAAGAGACACTATTGTATGGGTCCCTGGAAAACCCAACAATCTAATTTATCAAATCTGCGGTCAACATATGTCTGGGCGAAAAAAGCTAATGTTATAGATTGTTGAGTCATGAGTCACTGTATCTTGCTGATCAAGAAGAATGAGTCAAAAATCAATAAGGCACATTTAAAAGCAATAACTATAAAATTTACATTAAAATTAAATGCATCTTTCTTATTATGAGTTCTTATAGAATTTGCTTGACTGAAGTTAATGGAAGAGATCAGAGAAAACTCCCCAATGCTGAACGTAGGCTGATAGGGTGATACAGGCTCTAAGAAATACTTTATGTCACACTTAGAGGAACATGACATTCAGATTGAGGAAAATAATTTTTTTCTGTGTATTCTCACTAGCTGGTACTCACTAGGAGTATTGTGTCATTTTTGACTATTATATTTAAGAGGATTTTGACTAGTTATACAGCATAAAATGTGAATACTGGGATAGTATCTTTGTCATAGTTGACAGGATAAAGACAGGCTACTGAGTGGTAATATTATTTGCATTGAAATTCTGCCACGGGGAAGGACTGGAGCAGCTGAAGAGAGGCAGATGGGTAGAATTTAAAGAGGGGTAGACACCAGCTCAGTGTAGACAGAAACGTTCCTGGAGTCAGAGGAGCTCAGCTGTGGAAAGGGTAGCATCAAGAATCAGGAGACATCTCATCGCTGAAGGTGATCAAGCAAAGCATTTTCCATCTTTAAACATTCTGGGATTTTATTATCACTTTTGTTTGCCTTCGGGCTACTCTTATTCAAAATGATGTTTTCTCCTTCTGATATGTAATTGCACTGATGGACCACATTTAATAATTAAAGATTTTAATTACTTTTCCTTCCAGGTAAATTGATTATCATCTCCAACACCCTCCTCCCACCGAAAGTCCCTACTGGGGGTGAGGGGGGGAGACAATATTATTTTACATCTCACACAGTATTGTTCTGAACACATAGCTGGGATTCAATAAACACTTGTTGACTGAGCAGTAATTTTCCAACCTGCTGAGGCAGCTCTCTTTTGCTAGGGCGATTATAAGCATTTCTAGGAGCTACTCACGTTCTTAAAATGATACAGATGCTATTCTGTTCGCTCCTGCTTGAGCAGCAATCACACTGCAGAAACCGCTGTCAGCAAAATAGGACAAAACTGCTGTTTTGATTTTCTTAATAAGAAAAGACAGGATAATAATTCTCGTTGAAAATCACTCCCATTCAGTGATAAACTATATGAAATTGTACTCTGCATAAAGAATTAAGGCCCTGTGTTTTTAGCTCCCACAAACAACTTAATGCTTCAAATACATTAGCAATGCCATCGCTTGCACGTATGTAAGCCAAAATTTTTCTACCTCTCCCTATTAATCAAATGCATCATCAATCAGTGGTATATTTTCTGGTTTTTATAATTGCTATCCCTGACTACTATTTTTTCTTCCCCTTTAGAAGTGTGGCAAACTATAATTTTGACATGATTCCCATATGTTACAGGACTGTGTTTAAAAGAACTGCAGTAGCAATTTTAATAAATGAAATTGATTTCACTGAATCAAATATGAATACTGGTTTTTTGATCCATTTTCCTTGTTTTTCTTAGTTCTATACATTTTCTTCATTCACTGGTTTTTTTTTTCTTTCTATTTTAACAGAATCATAATCAGTAAGTTCATAGCTTGAATGGGCATGTATGGCTTTAGGTATATGCCTTACTAAGTGGTAGAATAATATAGATTTTATTTTTTTCTCAAAATGAAATATGTAATTCACCTTTTGCTGACATTCAGCTGTCCTGTAGGGTGACTTACATTTCACATATAGCAAAAGTGAAACAGTGGTGGCCTTCGAGTCTCAAAATGGGAACTCTAGTCTTCGAATTAACTGTGTGGCTTTAGGCAAGTCATTTGAACCTTAAATTCTCAGGTTCTGTAATCCTTCCTTTGTAAGTGGGTGGATTTGAACTAGATTTCTAAAATTTCTAGATCCAAAAATCCACAACTTCAGAAAGTGTTTTATTTGGTGAAAAATCATACCTATAAAACATATTTTAAATACATAACAAATATTTTGTCTTATAATTTGACTGATTGAAATGATACCTTTGAATTATGAGTTCACAACCTTCAATATTATTTAAAGATTTTATACTACTAAATATGTTTTCTTTAAAAATATTACTCCTTTAACTATCCTTCTTTTGTATACCATATGAAGTAATTAATTTTCTCTTTATTGTAAAAAAACACATATGGGAACCTTTATTATTGAAATCACAAAAGCAATTTATGTGACATAGCATTCTAATCCTACTTGTTTTATTCCCATTGAACTATGTGGGAAGGTCCTCCTTTTTTTCTGATGAACACTATTTTTTCCCCCTAAATATTCTCGTCTAAGGGCAAAAGCAATGGAAACAAATAATGAGTCAAAGCATGTTAAGCCATCTGTTTTAGAATAGATTAAGCAGCTGCCTTTATTTCTGTTAATATTAACACATCTCAGCTTGTATGCTATTTCTTAATCAAAAGAGCATATCTCACTAGTGAAAATACAAAAGAGGAAATTCTGCTTTTATCACTGACTGAGTAAACCCAGTCACACATGTATGTTGGTCTCCTGCACTGAGGGGTGGGCAGTCTCTGCTGATGTCCATGCACGATGATATGTAGAGCAACAAGGGTGTGTACCGTAAGACAGATATGTCAATACAGAAAATACTGTCACATTTCTCCTACACCTAATTTCACCCCTCTGCTCAGTTCCATGGGGAGATGGTGGTGCTGAATAACACACATCAGCAACCCTTGTTGGGCATGTGATGTATATTGTCATAATCAAAGTGAAATAGAGGAATTGTAGTAGGTAGCTGGGGGCTCCCTCCTCCCTTCCCCTCCCCTTCATGCCTCCCCCCTCTCCTCTCTTCCCTTCCTCTTCATTTTTCTTTTTCTTTGCCTCTGAGTGTGATGTGACCAAGGGCATTTGATAGACCTAAGAGCGACTGGCAGCCTTTATGTAACCACAAAGAGAACCAACTTAAGGACAAAGTGAAACTCAGAAAGCACAGTGGAAATCAGGGAAAAGAAAAAACACATTTTCAGTGACATTGTTGAGCTGCCAGATCAATCCTCACTTGAAAACTACTAATGGCTAGAATGTTTTCAGTTACATGAGCTAACAAATTTATTTAGTTGAAAATCTATTTAAGTTGAATATCTACTTAACTGGTAGGGTTTGCTTCAGACAAAGGCTTTTTTTTCATTTCCTCTGCCCTGTCACCCCAATCCCTATAATTAGGTATATTTTAAACAATATTTTGCCTTGTCCATTCCTGAAAGAAAACTCCCACATTTTGTCTTGTATAACCCAAGATTTAAAACCATAATATTTGAAACTCAAGGTCTCTTTCTTTCTCTTTCTATCCTATCCAAATATACCAGTGTTCTTTCCCTTCTTACATGACCCTTATTTTTGGATTTTGAATGGACTAGTGGATTAATAAAATAAATGAAATAAGGCTGATCTGCTAACTAGTTAATATTCAAGCCCATATCTCAATAGCAATCTGCCCTCAAATAATGTAATTAAGAAGAATACCGAATTACAGGTGCTTTAAGAATTATAGTAATATGAGGTATCTGTCCTGTGGGTTTAGCTACTTGGCTTAAATGAAGAGTTTCTCTTTATATCATTCATTCATTCTGCAAAGGTTGTTTGAAGCCGTCCTATATAAGGTGACTTGTTTGGGAATGGTGCTGTAAATTCAAGACCGCTGCCCTCAAGAAGACTGCAACTTGTTAGGGAAGACTGATAGCAAACTAACACAGGATATAGCATTAACACCCAGGGTACGATGGACAGAGGAGCAGAGGCAAAGTGTACCCCAGGCAGGGAAGTCGGGAAGGCTTACTGAAGGAGTAGATTATATAATTTATGAGTACAAAGAACACATTTTACTCAATCTTTTATCCCTTGTATTTAATCAGTACTCTTCACATGGCCCTCAACAAATGTTTGTTGAACAAAAGAATGAAAATGAAAGGAAAAATGAATTCACATATTAGAACCAATTACTGGGTCCCATGTGCCGAAAAACCAAATTTATAAAAAAGCCATGATTTTGGGGGGCTTCCCCCTTTTTTA
>PVJD01008101.1:0-76225 GCA_004026545.1 Mormoops blainvillei | reverse complement strand
ACAAAGGGACGTTATAACTCATCCTAAAGAAAACAACACCATCAATTCCTGCCGCCCCTGGTGGGAACACGGCGGCGTGAAGCACATGTGTCATAAAAGAATAAACAGGACTGCGAGGCATGTAGGAGGAGAGGCGAGTGTGTGATTTCCGACTTTATATCGCACCCTGAAAACCAGTTCCCCTGTACTGCCTACCAGGCCACTGGGTTTCCAATTACTGTCTGCCTCACGGTGCACATAAGCCCAGAATCTTCGTCCGCAGTTGGCCATTAGCAACCGGAGATGCTCAGAGGCGAAGGCTGGGAGCAGGGAGGGCTGCATTAGAAGGCGCTGGACGAGGGGCCTGAAACGCATCTCCCTCTCTGTGCCCGGCGGGGTTCTAGGAACTTTCCACCCACTACCTCATTCTGTTGGACGATATCACTCTGAGGCATGATTACTGTGATGCTCTCGACTTGACCGATGTGAACATGGGCTCAACAGAGTCTGGTGTTCGCTCAGAGTTACCTACTTGATGGTAACAGATTTTTACTGATTTCATGGGAAATATTCAGTCTCCTTCCCCACGTGGGATGTACACAACTTCCAATTCTATACTGAAACCAAACAAAACACGCAGGCGCTCATTTGGCTATCTCAAATACGCGGCTTAAAACCGATAACGCCATCCTTACCTGATTACTTTTTTGGTAGGTCTTGCTCATTTTTGTGCAAATATATGCTCTTGGGATGACAGCAACAACAGTAGTTGTTGCAAATGAAAACAGACAAAACAGGCGTTCATTATTAAGTGCAAAACTGAACACCTCCCTGGGCTTCCTGTCACAAAGACAAAGGTTGCAAGTGAACGCTATTTCAAAATGAACACACACAGGCCCACACAGGCACGTATCTGTCATGACGCACTTTATAATCTTTGTTATTCTTCCCACGACTCTACTCTTTGGCCTTTTTCAATAATAACAACAATAACAGAAATAATGGCAGCAAACACTTCCTGAGCATGTGCCTTATGTCATTTCATCTGCATGCTCGCCCTGCGAGGGGGGTACTGTGTTATTTATAGACAAATAAACTGAAATTTAGAGAGATTTGTTCATTTGCCCAGGGTCACAAAACTAGAAAGTATAGCCAAGGCCAGGATTAGATCATTGGGCCCCGGAGCCCACAGTCCCAGCCCCGTGCTTCCCTTTTTCCTCTAATTCCCCTCAGCCCACGCTCTCCCAGTCACTGACCTTTGCGTGGGCTAGTCTCAAACCCACAAAGTCTTCTTTTCTTCTGCCGCCCGTCGCCCAGCTCAAAACTACCTTCCCTCGACCCCCTCCTCAGGCAGAACTGGCTGCCACTTCCCACCTTGCCTCGGATGCCTGAGGAGGAAGCCATGTCTCAGCCGTGAGACGGTGGCTCCTCGAGGGGAATCCAGGTGCCGGCCCTGCCCTGTGCCGCAGCACCCAGCGCCGTGTCTGATGCGCGGCCTGTGCTCCACACAGAACCGCCAACTAGCCACCCACGGGGTCCAAGTTCTCTGCCCCTCCTGCCACGCTGGCGATGAGAAACATGCTCCCAGGATCTTCGGAGTGGCCTCTCCTCACACCAGTAATTTTGAACTCCCCCGTCTCTGTTTTTGTAAAGCTAAACTAGCCCCAAGTAGTCCGTGAAACTGTACTCAAAATGTTATTTCCTAGCAGGTTGATCACTTCAGTCACCCAATTTCTTCATGTCTTCCATGTAAATGTGTGTGTGTGCGCGCGTGTGCGTACCCAGGGCCACTTTAAAATGGAGCCGGGGCTGCCGTCCCCAGGGAGCTGCCTTGCACGTCTTACGCCTCAGTCCTTTGCAATATTAAAGCAGGCTGATGGCTCCCTCTCACACTGATGTTTCTCTCTCCCTTCCTGTCTCTATAAAAAAATCAATAAACATCCTCGAGGGGGAGAATTTTAAAAAATAGGGCAAAATGACCTAAAGCAACCCTGTCCCACAAAGAACCGTTTGCAAGGATAACAAGAAAGCAGATATTAGGACTTCTGGAGGGATCACTACTACGCAGAAAATTAAAAACATTGTTCAGAATTAGCGTCATTATATTAGCTTATCTGCACCAAAAGAACTGTCTTTCCTCTGTGGATGTACCTGTTTCCCTTCCCTTTCTCATAAATACCCTTTTCTTTGTCTCCAGACTGGAAGACTATGGGCTTCTGTCCGAAACGGCGCAACCCAAATAGCTGTTCCTTTGATCTGAAATAAATGCGTGTTGCCTCTCACTTTGGCTTTTTATTTTTTGGTCCTCAGGTGTGTGTTCTCTTCTAATTTATGTTTCTTGGTACATTTGTTCCTTACCTGAAAAGCAACTAAAATTTCTGAATTTATAAAATATGTGAAATAAAGGTGGCCAGTTTAATCACAGAAAGGTTGGCTGCAGAGTTCATTTAAGTTCTTATGTTTCCTGATACATTCACCTGTCCGTTCCAAGGTCAGTAATGACGTAACAGTCTGGCAGGTAGGTTTGGAGTCAGGCTGCCCTCGTCTGAGACAGACTCACCCCATACTGTGGGCAAGTGACGTAACTTCTCTGTCTCAGTTGCCTCATCTGTAAAGTGGGGATAATGACCCTACTGGCCTCATCGAATCATGAAAATAAAATAAGTTAAAATACATAAGCACTCAAAACAACGCCTCTACCAACATTTCTCCTATCCCCACCACTACAGGGCGCTCCAGGGAAGGGCCCTGACTGTCTCTGTAGGTCAGCTCCAAATTCGCCAAATTTACTCCTCACCTGCCTGCTCTGCGAAAATGCAGCTGGGCCCTTTAAATATTTTTCCTTTGCCAGCTGGCACACTATTATGTTTCGTCAGTAGAGGGAGCTGCAGCGACACTGCAGGAGGAAGGGGGCTTCTTCCTGGTTCGAGGGTGCTTTGAACAGGCTGCTGAAAAGCCGATGGCTTCTCCAGAACCTGCCCTCACGGCCTCCACATCTTCCCCAGCACCCAGCTCCCTAAGCACAGGGGATTCCCCTGGTTCCCAACTCCTGCAGGAACCTGTGAATGTTACCTTTTACGGCAAAGGGGTCTTGGCCACCCGATGTGATTAAGTTACAGGCTTTGGGCTGGAGAGGTTACCCTGGACCCAATGATGTGATCACAAGAGTCCTTGTAAGAGGGAGGCAGATGGGCAAGAAGCAGAGAAGCAATGTGATCACAGAGCAGAAATGGGACTGCCATGCTCCGAAGGTACAGGAAGAGGCCACAAGTCGAAGAATGCAGGTGGCCACTGGTAGCGGAACAGAGAGACGCAGATTCTCCCCAGAAGGATCCAGTCCTGCCAACGCCTTGAGGTTAGCCCGGTGACACGGATTACAGGCTCCTGAGCTCCAGACTAGAAGGGAATAAATTTGTGTTGTTTCAGCTACTACGTTTGTGGCCCATTGTTCCAGCAGCAATAGGGAACTAATGCCATGGGAAGTGGGCAGGCGTCGAGCTGCAACCAGTTTGGCCGTGTGTTGAAAACTGTTGAATCTGTGCGATGTGAACGTGGGGTTTATTATAACTTCTCTGGTTTGTACATGTTCGAAACTTTCCGTAATAATTAGGGTGTTTTTTCTTACTAGGGGAATTTAAATCCAAAAAGTCCATCTTTAAGATACAGTTTTCAAATTCCATACACCTGCCCCAAACCCGATCCAGAATGTTGTGCCAACAGCAGTCTTGCGGACGGGCTGCTAGGGAGGCTAAGACAGGCTCGCCCTCCCAGGGTCCTCCTGTGGGACCTGGGCCAAGCAGCTGGACCTCACTGAGCCTCAGGTGTCTTTTATATTCCAGTTAATTTCACAGCCTGCATCTCATTGGGTTGTCAGGGGGCTTAAGTGAAATAATCCATATTTGATGCATTTTCTGAACCACAGGGTCTCTTAAGAAAGGCCCGCTATTGATATTATCATTGCAGCCATTTTCAGCTCTCCAACAAACATTTCAAAAACGTCTCAAATTGGCCTCTATCGTGATTATTGCAATTCTCTAAAATGTATCTGTGACATAAGTATTTTGAATCTTCTGTTTGTAAAAGCTCTCGCTTTTGTTTGATTGTTTTGTTTTTATGATCTCCTGAGATAAGGGGCCACTCAGACCAAAGGTATCCCGGGAAGGGCCTCGGAGGGGAAATCCCTCTCTGGGGAAATTGTAATAGCTGCTAGCCTCCCCGGCTCCAAGTACCCTGTAGTCCTTCTCCCCAGGATGGGTGTCTAACGGTTCTGGTTATTCTTCAGCATGGAGCTAAGAACCAGAACTCTTGTTACCCTGCACCCCTGAAGGGAGACCTTTCTAATCCATCCCACCATTGCACTGTACTCTGTAGCAGCTGGGACGGAAGTCAGACCAGCTCTTTCCTCGACAGATTTGCCGTAGCTCCTCTGGGCCCAGCTCCTTTTCAGAAGCACTCCGTTTCCTGCTAACTGGTGGCAACGGGCCCCCTCGGGGGGCGTAAAGATGGAGTCACGGCTGACTCCCAGAGGCTATAAAATAATCAGCATTTTTTTAAACACCTCTTTTCCCTACACTGTGATGCCTCATGTCCATTTAGGGCCCTGGAGTCACACATGTAGTTGGACATGGGACTCGCAAGCCCATTAAACACTTGCACTGGCTGGTGTGGCTCAGTTGGTTGGAGCGTTGTCCCATAACTGAAAGGTCATGGGTTTGATTCCCAGTCAGGACACATGCCTGGGTTGCGGGCCAGGTCCCCAGTAGGGGGCGCATGAGAGGCAACCACACCTTGATGTTTCTCTGCCTCTCTTTCTCCCTCCCTTCCCCTCTGTCTAAAAATAAATAAATAAATATTTTTTTAAATATAAAAAAATATTAAAAATATATAAAATATAAAAAAATTTTAAATAAAAAATATAAAAATATAAAAATTAAAAAATTATATAAAAATATAAAAAATATAAAAAATTTTATATAAAATATAAAAAATATTTTTAATATAAAAAATTTAATATAAAACTTCTCAAATGACTTCAGAGGCTTTTGAATTTATGGGAGAAAATTGCCATGTGCATTACTGTTCCTGGGTGACGTTATTACAATGCTAAACTAGACCTAAAGGCCCCGGCAGGAAAATCGCTGGTTGACAGAACGCAGGGTGACAGTGAGTTTAAATCAGTGCTGCCTCCCTTCCGACTCCCTCTAGGGCCTCCTTGGGCTGCTTGCCCTGGAAGTTCAGGGACAGACGCGCCCACCAAACCGCAGGTACAAGCCTCTCCCTTAAGATTCGTGTGGCTGAGAGGAGACGGGCAAAGCAACGTCGTTAGCGGGTTTTCATCAGGCTCATTTTTCATGTTTTTTTGAGGACTGGAGCGTAGGGATGGCATTTATTTTCATGACTTAAGAAAAAAATACCAATAAAATGGTCCAATAAAAAACGACCAATAATGGTGATTTTAAAGGCTGTCAAATTTAGGTGACATGGTTGTCAGGGTTTGAGTGTCATTGTGTCATTGCTGTTGACTCAGACTCCGAGGACACATAGAGGCTGAGCACGCAGAGGCGGCTCGGGCCACTCGGAGACCACAGAGGCCACCCAGCGATCCTGCCCTTACACCCCGGATCACGGTCCCTCCCTCTGTCACTACACCTGACTCTGCTCGCTCTCTGAGCTCTGAAGACAGCAGCTCGAGAGGGTACGGCTGCAGAAAACACCCCGTTCAGACATCAACACCTACACATACAAGGAAAAACAGTCGCTGCTGACTCAGAACCCCAGAAACAGCCACCGCTCCAACGAAGGCAGTGTCAGCTTGGGGTGGTGGCCCGTGTCGTGACTTGCCCGCCAAGGACTGAACAGCTGGCTTTTCTAGCCCTGACCTGTTGAGCCCTGAAAGCAGGAAATATTGTCTAGTGTGTCTCGCTGTTATTCAGATAACGATTACTTTTAAAATGGCTGTCTGGCTTCGCCCTGAATCCGCCAGTCTCGGGGGAAAGAAAATGATACCTGGGCTCTTCTCAGCGGGGTTGGGGGGGCGGCCAGCTGCGGTGCTGGGAAGCACGTGTGAACAGACTATCAACCCAGACCCGAACCCAGGGCTTGAGGAGGCAAGAGGAACACACGGAAGCTTTGGGGGCTGTGGGGGTGCTCCTCACTCACAGCCTCCAGGACACTTGTGCCCACGTGGAAACGAGACCAGCGTTCGTGACCCACACGATGCGGTGGGTTTGGGGGACACTGGGGAAGCCGTCCCCGACTGAAATGACTCCCAGGCCAGCAATCCCTGTGCAGGAACTGCTGCTCCTAGACCTCTGAATAAAGTCACGGCCACCTCCCAAATGTCTGCTTCTTCTTCCTTGAAGAGCAAGACACGGAGATGGTTAGCCTCACCATCCCCAACATGATGAGTGACCAGGATCCTCTGCAGGAGAGGGTCGGGGCAGCCTGCTGAGGGTGCCGAGGGGGCTGAGCCCAACGTCACAGCTCACTCTGCAGCGAGGGTGCAGGGCCCTGGAACTGCACGTGGCCCCCGGTCTCTGCAGCAGCAGCTGATCTGTTCTGGCCCCACCTGTGTAGGTGGTTTCATTCCCTTCTTATGCTTGGGTTCAGGCAGTGCTGATGTCTCGGCACAGACTGGCGGCTGCAGGCTGACACACCAACTTGCCATTTTCTTAATCTGCCTCCAAAACCCTCCCGCCATGAGGCACGGTGGCCGTCCCTAAGAGTCACACTCGGAGAGGAATGCGCAGGCTCTGTAGCCAGATGACCAGTCCATTTGCGTTTGCGAGTGCGTCTCCTAGGGCTCGGATCTCTGGATGCTGCCCCACCAAATCCGGGAGAAGCATCCTTGAGACAGAGGCCAGGTTGCTATCTGGAGTCCACCTGCTGACCACCCAGCAAGCAAAGACGGGACCAAATTCGTTCTGAAATCATGCAGATACACTTGACTAAACCCCTCCAGTTGCAAGGATTCCTAGTCAGGCACAGATGCAGAGAATCAGGGGAGACGTCCTCCAGGTGAAGCCCTGTGCCTGCGCGGGCAGGAGGGCAGGACGGCTCACAGAGGGAACATCTCTCCCGTCACGCTCCAGCAAGCCACACAGACGAGCCTCCTGGCACCAAAGCGGCCCTCAAGAACGGTTTCCATTCGGTAACTACAGGAGTTGACAAACGCCGTCATCGAAACAAAACTAAGTTCCACTGAACAGCAATAAATCAAGAAAATGGTCGAGACAGAATGTCAATTAGGAGACAAGCTGAGCTCACTCCCAAAGTGAGATGTGGAACCACACAGCTATCAGAGAAGCACAGCTTCTTGCGGGCCTTCGGTGCACTTCTGTCCCCGTTTACTGAGTGACAGAGGAAATCACTCAGTCACACTGCTTTGTGGCGTTGTCACACGTCCCCAGCTTGGTGATTCTCTTCTCCTTAGTCCACTAATTTTACGATTTCTTTTGGGAACTTTTTTTAAGAAGCACAACTAAAAGGCCCTGTTTTTGTGATGAATGGGAGCTACAGAATTATCTTTTGAGGCTTGGTATGCAATACAATCCCCTAAAATTCTCCCAGCTCAAGAAATGTCATCTTTACATCAGCCGCAACAGGAGGGAAAATGCTGTTTTCTGCCTGAGGCCCTGTGATAAGGGATTTAGGACCCACCCTGGTGTGGGCTCCATCCACAAAGACAGCCCCACACGGAAAGTGTCTGCTTTGTAGCTAAGGTCCCACAGCTGTCGTCTGAGTCAGGGCGGCTGCGGGCGCAGGGGGCGGGGAGGCAAAGGGAGCAAAAGGAACCAGAGAAAACGCCACCGGTAATATTTTGTCTTGCCTACATTCACCCAACGTCACTTTCCGTGAGAGAAAGACCCCTGCTCAGCCACCGCACACGCCACGCGAACGTCTGAGGAAGTCCAGAGAGAGGTTCACGTGCATCAGTCCTGCAGCTGAGGCTGCCAGCCTCCACCACGTTAGCTAAGGAAACTACTGTACGCTCCCAACAACACTTTCTTGAACTGTTAAAAGTCTCTTCATTTTAATTCATGAGAAATTTGATATCTGTCTACCTACTGGGGTTTCTATTGATACAGCAATTAATTTTTCTTTAAGATTTCTCAACTCCTGCCCTGGCCGCGGTGGTTCAGTTGGTTGGAGCATCGTCCTGCACACCAAAAGGTCACGAATTCGATTCCTGGTCAGGGCCCACGCCTGGGTTGCAAGTTTGGTCCCCAGACAGGATGCATCAATGTTTCCAATCAATGTTTCTCTCTCACATCGATGTTTCTCTCCCTCTCTCTCTCCCATAACCCACCTCTGGAATCAATGAGCATGCCCTTGGGTGAGGGTTAAAAAACAAATCAAAACAAAACAAACAAACAAACAAACATACACAAAAACAGATATCTCAGCTCCCTTCCAAAATGCATCAAAAACACTCAGGCAATAATGGCTTCTCTTGAGTTTGTAAAAGTCATCTTAGTTGGTACATTCCCTAGCGATCAACTATCATTGCCTCTTTAAAAGGTGACAGGCACCTGGTGCTCTGAAGCACACGGGTACATGTAGGGGACAATGGGCACACAGACTCTAGGAGCACAGCAGACACGACCCCCACGCAACTCGCCTCCTTAGTTCCATCTCACATGGTAACCACCACTGAACGTCTTTGTGCCTCCCAAACAAAACAGGATAGAGAGCAATCACTGGGCATCTTGCCAAGACTCAGGCCCCCTTAACGTCGGCTGATTTCTTAATTGATCTCAGTGGGCAGAGGGATCATATCACAGCTTCAAGCAGACAAGCTTGGGGTTGACGTGCACAAACACTGAAGTCTGCTACCAGACCCTTCTGTTTTAAATGATCATCAATCTCCTATTTTCCACTCTGTTAGCCAAAATCCTGGTCATCCCTTTTTTATCTTTTTCAGACTACTTTTTTAAAACAGCACAACATCCAACAAAGCGTCGTAGTATCAAGGACAAAGAAAATGGTGACAGGTGACTGAGACCTCCTGGTCACACGTATATTTCTGTTACCGTAGGTAGTTAACTAGTTATTAATAAGAAAAAGAGCAAAGAAAATTATACATTGAGTTTAATAAACGGAGGAGCATAAGCCTGTCCAGCAAGGTTTCGACCTTTTACTTCTGACCCAACAACCAACAATCTCTCTTCCTGGACCGCACAGCTGTGCTTCTTCCTACCCGCCTTGGTTCTGGGAGGAAGATCTCTTTTCTCTTTGAAGACCCTCATCACATAAGCCTCAGGCTTTCTGTCTTCTTTCCGTCTACCCACCCTTCTCTCTAGGGCAACATTTTCACTTTCTTAAAGGAAAATATCAGAGGGAGAAAAGAAATTTTATTGGAGTTACCTTCCCCCAAAAAACGTTCTAAGATTGACATGATTTTATTGTGGGCTCCGCAAAGGGTCCAGGTGGGGGACCTTCGGGCTCCATGAATCATAGCAGAGATGATAAATTCTTCCCGGCACCTGAGCTCGGGCCCCCTTGAGCTGGGGTCTTTCTCAAACACTCCAGAAACCAGCCAGATGGGTTCTACAGTTGGAATTCAGTTCCAGGAACCCAGCCATTTGGTCATAGAAACCCTGGGAGGCACTCAACCTTTGTCACAGCCACTAACAAGAAGCCAATTACCTCATTTCTCTCCCTTTCCACCCTCTGCGGGAGGTGCTAACAGCTGGCCACAGGGCGGCCAGCAGAAAACACCGAGTGCTCAGATAATCAACACAGTGCGCAGACCCTTAATGGAGGCCGTCGGCTACAAGCACACATCTCTCCTCTCCCCCAAAATTACCAGGAAGAGAAGAGATTCTCTCTGGATTTATAAAATAATTGGGTTTTTGTTCATGTAGTTTTGTTTTGTTTTGTTGTTTTTTTTTTGGTTTCATAACGTTCATGGTGCCATAGCTGCTAAGATAATAATAGCCAGCATTTATTAAGCCCTTATTGTATATAAGAAACATTGCTTTTTCTTAATCTGTTATTGGCCCATTTTAATGAAGGGAAAGTGAGTCTCAAAGAGATTTCTTAACCTGGTGACAGCCCACAGCTTGGAAGTGGCCAAACTCAAATACAGACTATCTGATTCCAGGGCCTGCGTTTGAAATGTCAATCTCTCAGCACTGAGAGGTGTAGCTCAGTGGGTTGGGTACCACCCTGCAAACTGAAATGCCAGTTCGATTCCTGGTCAGGGTTCATGCCTGAGTTGTGGGCCAGGTCCCCAGTCGGGGGCATGCAAGAGCCAACCAATCCATGTTTCTTTCCCTCTCTTTCTCCCTCCCCTTCCTCTATGAATAAATAAATAAATAAAATCTTTTTTTTTTAAGACATTTACTGCATGCATTAAAAAAATAAGTAAATAAGTTCAAATGTCTCAGGTTCTCCACGGTTGTCAGGGAGAGATTACTTGTTTATTTGGGGGCTGCTGCTTTTTTAACAGTAACACCCAGGAGGAGGGTGACTTCACACCAGTTCCTGCATCTGGGCCACTGCTCAGGCGCCCGGAGGGGAGAGTGGGCTCCGTCCTTTGCGAGCCAGACAGGGCTTGGTGGGACTGGGGGGCAGCAGCTTCTTTTCTTGCCCTGAAGGCAAGACTTGCCTGATTGGGGCACTGGGGTTCTAGAAACGGGATCTCTGCTTTCTCTTTCGGAAGAAAGGAATGCAGGTCTTTTTAAATGATCTGAGTGCTCTGGACACTAAATTCATCATTACTGAACATTTTGGGGGGAAAAGTTATTTCTGAGTAAATCTAATTACTGGAGTTCTTACAGAATGGACAGAATCACAGTGAGTTTTAAGGCAAATGTAGACCTAAAATATTTATTATAAATGAAATCATTTACATATACATTTAAAAATGTTACTTAGTTTTATATACGTATCAGTCCTCCGTCATTCCGTGTCTAGAATGGTGTATCTCTATGGTGTGAGTACAGGTCCCATATAAACAGTAGCAATATTTCCCCATCCATTTTCTCCTTCTTTTTTCTACTCTTTTATAATACATGCCATCTGGTTACATTTTATGTATCATTTTTTCTGTATCTATGTGTGTTTCTGTACTCAAACACTATAATTTTAAGTATACTTAAGGTTTTCTGTTTTGAGATAAAATAAGGTTAAAGTTAATGGAAATAATGCTTGCATATTAAATTAATGGTTATGAAAAACACTGTATAATTAAATACTTCACATTTTCTTATCAGTTTCAATTTCAAAATAACAAGGTAGTTTAGATCATTGTTTCTCCTGGAAAATTACACAAACAGCCAAAGTGCTTCAATATTCAAAAGTGAGCAAATCTAATCATGGAAATCTTCATGGAAGCTTTCGTGTATATGATGTGCAGGATCAATTTATTTGGTTTTAGAATGGAAATATGGGCTTGCTATCTATCGACCAATGAATGAAGTCACGCAGTGTTTCCTGTGTGCGACGACTGAGCCCTGAGCAGAAAATGGGGTGAGAGGACAAGAACACAGACAGATAAAAAGAAGACCCATGTCCCACGGCAGCGCGACCAAACGGCAGGAGAGGTGGTCAGCAGGGGCCGCCGAGAAATGCCTGTGAGCCACGTGGCCTTAACTGTACTGTGAAGGATCTAGACTGGTACCAGGTAAGGACGAAAATGGATGCTGAGTTTCCCAGTCTCTCTATCCTAAAGTCTCCTTCTGCTAATGAGAGGAGAAAGACTGAGAGACAGAGACAGACAGACAGAGCTCGCTGACAGACAAGGACAAACTGCCCCCAGCTGGGACATGGGAAGGTTGCTCCAAACCGAGGAAGAGAAAGAAACAGAGAAGCTGAGAACCTCTGTCTACCTGTGAAGCGGACAGGGCGCAAAAAGGGGCCAAGGCCACAAGGAAGTGGTGAGGAAGGCTCTGAGCTCTCCGTGCGGAAGCGAGGGCCGGGGGAAGCAGTGACATGTTGATTACATGTCAAGAGGGAGGGGAGGAAGGCCTTAGTCAGCGACAAAACAATAACATAAAAATACGAAAAACAACTGGCGTCTACGTGCGTCTGCCTTCCTTTCCTTTGCGCCAAGGGGGACGGGGTTCCCACGGCAGCTTCTCTGCTGGCGTCTGCTTCCTACATTCACTTCCCTCAACCGCTTTTGAAACGAGTTCAATGTGGGGGAAAGTGGGTTGTTCCAGGAACCCGGAACTTCAAAATGGCCTTGCATAATTTCGAATGAAGAGGCTATGTGTGAACTGCACGCTGGGTGCCAAGGGAGCCTGGAAGGACCGTGCGCAGGGCAGCAATGAAGTCACCGTGGCTGCGGAGACAAGCGGACTGAAACGGAGCGAGGCCGGAAGGAGGCTGTGAGGTTACTTCGTGAGCTCTGGCTATGGCGAAAGAGGGCTGCCCCCGAGACAGGCGGGGAAGAAAAATCCACGGTCTCTCTCCCTCTCCTTGGTATCAGAGAGCAAACAGGAACATATTATGCTGCATCTAACTTATAACCCAGGGTTTTTTTTTTATCAGTCCATTACCTTCTTGAGAACAAGGCGTACCCACCCAAGTTCTGCTGTTTCCTGCCTCTCGCTGATGTGCAGAGCTGGCACGCCCGCTTCCCCCCAGTCTCTAAGTCACTCCCCAGGGGTGGGTCGATGCTACAGGAGACACTGCTGCCTCCTGATCCACTCAGTGCATCATTACTAAAAGGAATTTTCAAAATAAACAGAATGAAATATGTTTATTTTCAATTGTTTGCATGTTTACGTATCTGTATATACATACATATATATCTATATATATCTATAGTCTCATGTATGTTTTATACAATAAAGAATTTATGAGTATAACTTATCAAGTCATAATTTTGCTATTCATCTATTGACAATTATGTTTGACTGAATAGGCATCCTGAGTATGTAAAATAATGAACTGAGATACTTTTAAGTGCATCGAATATCTGGCAGCTTTAACATTATTTGATAGCAAATAAAATCGTTTTCAAAATATAGGTTTTGAAAAAAGCTTTCTGAATCAGATTTATATGCTTAATTTGGATTATCAAAATGCAAATCTAGTTGAAATATGTACTAACAGCCCCCCTTTGCTGTTTGCCCACCTTTTGTTTTGTGCTTTGCAGGGCATCCCTTTGAACTGCTAACGGCATCAGATAATCCCAACTCTCTGACTCCTCTGACTCTCCTGGGCGCGGGGCCCTGACCAGGGTGCCCTGGTGCTTGGGTATCCCGGGCTCAGTGTGCTTTGAGGTAGAAACAAAGGCACTCTTGTCTGTTCGATTTGTCTCCAAAATCACGACTGGCCAGATCCAAGTCTCACTGGCGCGCCAATGGCACAGCGTGTCTTCTACAACCCTCCAAGGGAACGTGAGCAATCCACTCAGCTCAGTACTGTGCTCTAAAACCTTGTGAGGCCAAGAGAGGCTCCCGGCGGGGGGAGCAAACAACCAAGACTCTCGTCGGCATCAGCTGCCTTGCGTTCGTCGCTATCTTGCTAACTTAATTGGGCTGCCACTGTGCTGCAAACTGCACCAGATGCTAAAACAGTTTCTGTGTTTCAAGAAGTTGATTCCCTTTGGAAAGAACTGAGACTGTGATGGGATCATGCAGCCGGCACCCCTGGGCAGGTGGGGCGTGGACAGGACTGTCCCCGGAGGGAGCTCCTGACTGTTCCCACCCTTTCCCCCACAGCCTGTCTGGCCTCCAGAAAACTCCCTGCATGCACCCCAAGGCTCATCTACCCGATGCCTGCTACTCCGCCTGCTGCCTGAGTGGTAACAGCATTCGGCTGCTCTTTCTCCTCTCCATTCCGGTGTGTCTACCACACTGGTTCAAACCAACTGGAATCAAGCCTCCTGCAGCCTGGCCTACCAATGGAGAGTGCCCTCAGGGAGAAGACTGTAGGGTGGGCCAGCTACCACCCCGGTCACTGAGACTCGGCCGAAGGACCCTCAGCAACGACTTTCTCTGAGTCACACACCCGCATGGCTGGAGAGGCGGACAGTGGTGGAAGATGAAGCTGGAGGTCAAGGAATTAGTTGCATTCACTCGTTCATTTAAACATTCACTCGACACATACTCGCTGGGCACCCCATCACTGCTCAGCACTGTCACATCACTGAGTATGCACTCCAGACAGGAAAGACACCGCCTTCCATGCCTGACCTGAAGCCCTTGGACAGCAAGGAGGCTAACTCAGGGCAAGCACACTGCTCGGTTTTGGGAAGTCATGGAGGGCTTCAAAGAGGAGGCATCCCAAACATGAAGGATGAAAAGGGTTGAGACAGATGCAACGCTGCTAGGGGTGGAGCTGGAAGGGCCCAGCAGTGCTGGTGGCGGCGGGGGGGCGGGGCGGTGAGAGTGAGCATACCCGGGCACAGGTCAGTGTCACAAGGAAACAGACCCTGCGGCAGATTACTTCCAATTCCCACGCAATGGGTTGAACCACAGGAAATTTCCATTTTTCTATGTCA
This sequence comes from Mormoops blainvillei, assembly GCA_004026545.1. Lineage (NCBI taxonomy): Eukaryota > Metazoa > Chordata > Mammalia > Chiroptera > Mormoopidae > Mormoops > Mormoops blainvillei. The sequence continues at coordinate 61,788 of PVJD01008101.1, read as the reverse complement.
AACATGGTCTAATATCAGTAATTTCCCATGGTTCAACCTAACCCTCCCCTGGATATGTCTTGTCCAGTTCCTTCTGAATTAGTTTCTCCCCAGAAAAAAATTCAGCACCGTTGGGAAACACGAGAGAATTGTGACAACTGGAGCTGGGCGGTGATGGATGACACCGGAGGACATGCAGAGGCCACACCGGAGAAGGCCACGAGCCACCAGGAGGCGTCTAGGCTTCCTCCTCAGGCCCGCGGGGATGCGCAACGGCCAGGTGTGCCTTTTAAGATGCTCACGCAGACCAGCTGGAGAAAGGGCAACAGCGCAGGCAGGAAAACATACAAAGCAGGTATTCCGGCCGCCATGAGGAAACACAGACCCGCCTCGCACGGCGGGGGCAGGCGTGAGGACACTACGAGGCAGGCGGGCAGAACTCGGTAACAGGCTCTAGGCGGGAGATGAGGAGGGGGACAGAGAGAGTGTGAGTCTGTGGTGTGAGGGTGGCAGACCAGGTGCGCGGTCATGGGCTGGACACACAGCAGGAGGAGCTGGCTGGGAAGGAAGAGGTGGCGTTCTAGGCGGGATGGTTCCATCAGTTAGGACGACAAGGACAGCGAGGACCCGAAGAAGCAGGGGCCAAGGGAACCGAGGCAGGCTGACTGCCAGCCACGGGAGTGCTCTAAGTTCAGTGTTTAATAAAATCCAAACGCCAACCCCGAAGGCTGTGCCCGTCATCCTTCGCTCTCACCGTGGACGAAACAGAAGGTGACTGTGCCCCTGAAGTCAGGTAGGTGACGGTGGCCAAGCGCATAGAGCCTCAACCTGCTGCCCAGTCACCCTGGGGAACGTAGGGGGCGTACGGTGCTTATGGCTAAAAAACGGTAGTTGGAGTTAAGATCAAGGGGGACGTGCAGAAACGTGCCTGCAGACAGGAGAGGAGGACGCGGACTCAGAGCAGTGCACCTGGCCCAGGTGAGCATCTTACTTTCTAAGCAGGAGAGGCACTTCCTTAGAGGACGCCTCTTATCCACGTGCTCTCCTTAACCCAGTCTCTACGGACCGCCTTTGACATAGGTCCTCCCCACATCTGGGGCGTTGAGGTAGGGAGCTATCGGCCAGCGGTCAGAAGAGCTCGCTTTCCAAGCGTTACAATAAGCTCTGTATCACCCTGCTTGCCCTGCAGAGCAGAGCAGGCTCAGCAAGGTGGCCCCTTAACACCTCTGAAGGGAGAAGCAGTATTTCAGCAGACGGTGTCGCCTTAGCAGGCAAAGGTCTGAGGCATAGCCTATGTAAAGAGTTATTTAACAATTTCCAAAGTGGTAGCAAAACAGTCCCCATAAAGCTAGGTGGCTCTCCGGGAAGCAGCAGCACATTTTACATGCTCAGGCTTGTTTCCTTAATTAGAAGCAGGTCCTGGTAGCCGGGGTTTATTCTCATGAGGGCATGTCCACAAAAACCAGAAACATCTTGACAGGCTGCAGGGTCCCTCCCGTTTCTCAAATCTGAATACCTAATTGGGTTAAATTTTTTTTTTTTAAAGCAACCAGGAATTTTCATGCTGGTTTTGAATCAGGATTCAAAACAGAACCTAAGATGTGCATTCATATATTGTTCAAAAATATGTAGAAGCTGGGTACGAATCCACAAGAACTCCCCCTTCAGACAAGAGAACGAAAAGCAGACCAAGGCTGGAAGCTTGCATCTAACAAACCAAAGAAGATTCTTCTTAGAAAACGTGAAAACTACCTGTGATCTCCCCTAGACACTTTTAAACATTTCAATCTATTTGCTTTCTATGAGAGGAGGGAAGGGCTGGGAGGTGTTTGTGTGACTCCTGCTCCCTCGATCCCAAGACTCAAAGCACTCCTTTCTCGTGTTCTTCCTTGTGAATTTATCACGGAAATTGGCTAGCTTTTTTCTTTGCTCTCACTCGATGCCGCTAGAGTGTAGAATCCAGGCGCGCCGCGGCGTCCGTAACGCCGGCATCGCCCCCGTTACCTGTGCAGCTTGTCCGCGAGCACTTCCATGTACTTCACAGCCTTCTCCTTCACATTGGTGTCTGCAAGACAGAAACCCAAAGTTGAGGCAGAGGTGGAACACAGCCCAGGACTACTCAATTAAAAGCCAGACACCAAAGGATCTCGGTGGAGCCGCTTAAGGATGCCGAGATCCCACGTTTGGAAAACTTGAATCCACTGGAGAGGCTGCCTGGAGTGACTGATGCATGCCGCCCGCGCTTCTGTAGCAGTCAGAGCCGGAGCCCGGTGCTCAAAAGGCAGCTCCCCTTTCGCACCTGGTAGCCAAGAACTTAGCCATAGCACATGGGAAAGAGTGTGGGAGCAGGGAGCAACTCCCTTCCCGTGGGCAAACCAGAGGGACCTCTCCAGTGGCAGCAAGGGATCGCAGACCCTTTCCCTGGACAGCGACAGACCCGGGATCCTGCCAGCAGATAGACAGCAATTGCTCAGCTTCCGAAGCTCTGAGTTCAGCTGCTGCTCGAGATAAGCTCAATGCCTCGTAGTCACCAAATGTTGAAGGAATGAATGATTGTTATGGTTCAATAGATCAAAGAGGTACTTTACTAATAAAAAAAAAAAAAAGATTTGGCCCTGGCTGGGTAATTCGGTTGGAGTGTCACCAAAAGGTTCCGGGTTCGATTCCCAGTCAGGGCACAAACCTAGGTTGCGGGTTTGATTCCTGTTTGGGGCGCATACGAGAGGCAACCAATAGATCTTTCTCTCTCTCTCTCCCCCCGCCCCCCGCTTCCTCTCTTTCTAAATCAATAACAACATATCCTAGGGCAAGGATTATAAAACAGATTTGGTGGATTGTGGGCAAGCTCGGACACCCCATTTCATCCTCCAAGCAACGAGACCGCCTTCCTCTCCCGGTGATCACTGATGGGCTGTCCACGTGAGCTTCCAGCAGAGCCGGCGGCAGCAGGCACGTCTCCATCAGATGGTGGTCGTAATTACTGATGTTGTTGCCATTTCTATAATTACTATTATTATTGCTATTATGGATTTATCATTATTTCGACTCCACTCTTTAGTCTCAAAGATAATTGATGCTGAAGGGCTCATTGACACTCTCAAGTTGGGGTGCGCAGAAAGCAGAAGCCATACAGCCTGCCCCTCTGCCTGGAGTCCCGGTCTGGGGGCTCTCAGGGTCCTGTTTCTGTCAACATGCATGTGACGGGGCGTGGGACAGACCCATCGCACACAACATTTTCTATAAATCTTCATCATAACCAACAATCCAAAAATGTCCCCATGAGTCTGATGAAAAAAATTACCAAGCAATATGTTTTCAGTGTAAACAAGGAAGACAGGCGAGAGTCCGGTGGGAAGCAGGTCTAACTAGGTTTCACTGTCTTGTGCCCTTCGTTTGCATAATAAGAGGACAGCAGTGTTTACCTGGATAATCGTACAGGAAATAAGTTAAGTCCCAGGCGGACTGGGCATCAGGCTGAACGAAGCAATGAATCCTGGGAACCTGGGCCCGAGCGTCCTCAATGCGTGAGGACGGCGTCATGAGGTCAGCGCAAGAAGGCCTCGGGTTTGAAGGTGGAAGTCAAAGGGCCCTCATCGGTTCAGCATTAATCACAAATTTTGTCAAACATTAGCCATTTTATTGGGATGTTCTAAAAAAAGGTAAGTACTAAGTGCGAACTGACTGCATTTTACAAATATAAGTCATCGGACTTCAAAGGTCACTATTCAAGGATCAATATAGACAAGATTAACTCCCATTAGTAAAATTTTCCAGAAGGACGATGTGAAAGACAAAGGAAACTTGTTAGAATTCCAAGAAATGTTTGAACATCTAAAGTATTATTCTTTTGTTTGAGTTAGTGAAAGAACTTCTGTTTATCTGGGTGATTAAATCATACACAGAGCCCTGGCCGGGTGTCTCAGTTGGTTGGAACATTGTCCCATACACCAAAAGGTTGCAGGTTCGATCCCCAGTCGGGGCACACAGGGGAGGTAATCAACCCAGGTTTCTCTCTCTCTCTCTCTCTCTCTCTCTTTTGCCCCTTCTTTTCTCTCTAAAATTAATAAAAACATATCCTCAGGTGAGGTTTAAAACTATACATGGAGATGCAATAGTAACACAGTATAACAAAGACCCAGGGAAATCAACTACACAGAAAAACGGACTTGCAGTTGGATTGTCCTGATAGGTGGGATGGAATAAGATTGTGTTGGACCTCAAAGCCGGCAGAATCAGTTATATGAAGTGCCACACAAGTCAAATTCTACCCTGAAGGGCAAGATGAAAACCCCAGCCATGAGCCCCTGCTGGTACCCAAGAGATCTTGCTGTGACACTGAAAATCCACCGTGAGGAGACGCATGACACCAAGAATGACAGCAATGTGGCGAGCAGTGCCCGTGTGTTAGGCGCAGTTCTAAACAGTGACTGATATTAGTGCCCGTGCGGCAGCTCTATTATTATTCCCATTTCACAGCTGGCAAAACGGAGGTCGGCAGGGTCACACAGCTGGTGAGGGACAGGGTCAGAGCCCTCTGCTACACAAAACGTAACTTCAGTTTCAGCGGCATAATGGGAGCTCAGGAAACACACACTGAATAAACGCATGTGAAATTTCAGCCACCAAGCAGGTGTTCAAAGACGCAGTACATTCGGGAGACACCGAAGACTGTATGTAAAAAGTCAGAGTTACAAAGCGCACTGGCAGTTGCAAAGAACCCTTCAACAAATAAAAAGCAAACGGTGTGTAAGCTGCAGGGAAGCATGCTACTAACACAGCAGCATAAAATAAGTGAACATTGTGTAACAAATACAAATACACATGCACACACACGTATACTAAGGCCAAGGTAATTTCGAAGTTGAATATAATGAGAAAATGATTAATAATTTACTAAGGCTTATTTTCATATTGGTTCACTCCTCCTAAGAAGATGCCAAATTCACATGGTTTTAGAGACACATTTTTATGTGCGTCTTAGATTTATTTCCAGCATTTTTCTGCTGCCACTATACGTGGTGGTCATTTACACAGAATTCTCTAAAAAGCGTTCCCAAATTCAACAGGACACGGTCCTTCCCAGGCTTCAGACTCATCATTGCAAACCATCTGGGGCCAGAGCCAAAAAATATACCATCAATACTTTAGCAATGGATTCACTGCTCACTGGAAGCCATCATTCAGTGGGCTATTAACTCTCTCTTCCTCTGTGGTTGATAAGAGCTTTGCAGAGAGAAGACAAATGACCAGATATGGGTCCCGCAGAATTAAAGAACAGCGACGGAGAGCAGGCTTCTCTCTGGGGTTGTAACTGCTCTCATTCTTACATTCCTCTAGCGTTTCTTAAATGCCCACCACGTGTCGGGGGGTATGTTAGAGCAGGGGGGCTGCAGAGGGGTCCTAAGCCCCGAGAAACCAGCCTTGCTGACAGACAGCCACATAAATGAACGACTAGTAAAAAAAAGCAAGGAGGTCAGTTCAATGACAGAAACTTCAAGCAATCGTCGTTCTGGGAACATGCTAGAAAGAGATTCGGCCCAGCTTGACGGGGTTAGAAAATGCCCCCAGAGGAAATGACTGAAGTGGAAATCTTAAAGGATTTTCCATGCTGGCTGACGCCAGAGGAGGCATGGATAATCCAAAACAGCGGTTGCACATAAAATAAGATTTGTGCTTTAGAATATCGGGTATTTAATGTCATATCATTTTACCTTCCCAATAATTTCCGAATCATTCTCCCCTAAGCTTACGTCTTCATCTTACTTGGTGTAGTGCGTGAAGCCACAGCCGGGGAAAACAAAGCTGCTACAGGAAACGGGCTGGTCCACGGCACGGGCTCCGAGCTTCCACCGCCACTCGGAAGTGGAGGCAGAAATTAACTCCTCCACGCAGATTTCTCCTTCGAGGGGCGCGCGTGTGAGTGTTGTGTTATAACCACTTCACGTTATCGGAGGCACGGCAGAGCAGAGGGTGGGGAAGCCGTTTCGAACGGGAGCGTCACCATGTGCCTCGGTCGTCCATGAAGAAAGCAAAACTAATTACGCTGAACTATGTTGGCGCTTCCACTTGCACCGATTTGCCCTACGTGACGGTGCGTGGCTGCGGCTGACTCGGAGAGCCCTGCCCTACTGTCCTCGAACCCAGACACGTCTCAGGGACTCATCCGTCTCGATACTCATGTCAGCAGAAACCGCGCTGCTTAGATGGGAAGAGATAGTGGGCAGGAGACATGGAAGGACTAATGAGCAGATAAGCTCCATCAGGTTTAAAAACGCTTAATAAATCGTGAGTGCTTATGCTACGTAACAGATACAGCCCAGGTTCCACTTCCACCTGCTGTGCTTGTCGTCAGTTAATTGGGTAGCATCTGATACAGTGATTCTCACTTTCCCAGTCAGACCTGCTCCTACACGCAATCTCCCCGTGCCCTTGAAGCACGCAGCCCAATACATACGCACTATCCGATGACAAAGGGAAACCACACGCACGCTGTAAGGAGGGCAGATCAGGAAGACAGTCAACACTATCGGCTCCACGCAGCCGCACGCGACGGCGCCTGACTCGCGCGTCCCGGCCGGCCAAGTGCTTCCACGACGTGAGGTGGCTGCCTCTGCCAGCCCTCCCTGCTGCCCACAGGGAGCTGGGCTTTGCTTTTCTGCTTTCTAGAACCTGCCGTTGAAAGAGTCATGACCCTGAGATGCATTTGCAACACTTTAAAAAGTCCTTAAAACGTCTCTTTAATTGTCTTGCCTGGGAGTTTTCTTTGATCCTTTCTCCTTACTTCCTTTGAACACACACACATGCACAGACACACCACACAGCACACACATGTTCATACACCCCACACATGTATGCAATTGGCATGTGTGTGCATGCAGCACACATGTACACATGTGCCGTGCATGCCACACATGTGCATGTATACGTGAGCACACCTGTATACACATGCACACACTCTGTGCACACACATGGACACGATTTACTTCTTTTCATGCATTTTGATAGAACAGAGGTAGAAGTTGGGACTTCATTTTTAAAATGGAATACTATCTTCTTAACCAATTTGTGTTATTAAAAAAAAAAAAAGCCTGAACCCACACTTGACCTTCTTAAGCTAAGGAAAGTGAGCTCCGGCCAGGAGCCGGCAGGGAACCCCCACGTGTGAGCTTCATCTCATCCAGTTCCCACGATAACTCTCCAAATCCCTGCTGAGGATACGGAGGCAGATGCTCGAGCCCAGGGGAGCTCATTCAAGGGGTAAAGAAAAAATTCAGACCCAGTTCAGTTTCATGCCAAAGTCTCTGTTTTCTCCAAACCACAATACACAACACTGCTGCCCTCTTGTTAGGAAACGCAGTTCGTGAATTTCACTGAAGGAATTCGGCACTTCACAGAAGGAAAGCATTGATTTAGTCTCTAATGCAGTTTGCATATGCAGCTACTGGACACAAAAGCGTCTGGGGTCCAACTGTCTGTCTGACTATTCCCCTTGGAAGAGAGACCTGGGGACGCCGGTGGCAAGATGCAGAACGGGCTCGGGGCAAGGGGCAAGGAATCACCGCCAGGTTAAGCTTCTCAGCTCCACAGCGCCGTGGTGTGTTCGTATGGCGGGCGCCTTCCCCCACGCCCGTCCCCCAACAGCCTCCCATAATAAGGAAGCAGCCAGCCCAGGGCAGCCCGCAACTTGTGCCCACCGTGCTCTAGGGAGGGAGCAGAAAGAGGCTCACCTCACCAACCACCCACTGACCGGTCCCAGACACAGCACAAGTCCTGCAGAGGGGTCGCCCGCCCAATGACCTTCCCTTCTGGGGCGCTCACCCTCCTCACCCTGTCCCTGCCCCTGCCCTTTGCCATCCCATCCAGCGTTCACCATCCTGGCTGAGCCTGTCCTGGACCGAGGGGCGTGGATAGGAGCCCAGCAGGCCCCTGGCCCCGGAGTCCGCAGATCTGCACTAACTGAAGAGGACCTTCCGCCTCCAGTGCCAACACTGGAAAACGAGGGCAGGGAGCTACCCACAGCCACAGCTCATGGTGTGAGGAGGAGGCTGGCGGTCGGAGGTCTGCAGAAGACAGGGAAGGAGGAAGTCCCGACACCTTAGAGTCCCAGGGCCAGCACCGCTGCCACCCCACCCGCCTCCAGGGTATTCCACCAAGTTCATGCCGGGTGTGGTTTATCTTCTCTGCCCAGTCCGGGATTCCATCGTCTGAACCCTTAGTGCTCAGCGCAGTCCTGGGCTCAGAGAAGGTGCCCAGGTGCCCAGCACATCAGGTAACACCGTTTACAGGCCAGGTACTGAGCCGGCCACTGGGGAAGCCACCATGAAGAAGACACGGTTTATGTCTTACGGGACTAACAACCTGATGAGACAGAAATCAGGACAGAATCTCAGGATGCCAATCGCTGAGGTCATTGGAGAACGAGGTTGTGGCAGAAGGAGGAGGGGCGCAAAGGCAGCCCAGCTCGGGGCGCAGAGAGGGGTACGGGGGCCCCCTGGAGAGGAGACCTGTGAGCTGCGAGGGAAATGAATAGAGGACATACATTAGTTTCTATTACAAACAAAGCCAAGTGCAAGGAAAGGGAGAGGCAGAAGCATGACAGGGGGGAAATAAAGAGGGAAGGCTTCAGAACAGCAGCACTGGGCCAGCAGCCTGCCGCTCATCGCTGCTCCCGGGGCTGTTGGTGGCCCCCAAACAGTGCAGATCCGGATGAAACGGGCTTATGGGTGGACTGCACAGACTTTCCCAACCTCCTATAGACTGTGGCCATGCCCAGAAGTGAACTGGCTTCTGTTTTCGTAGGTAAGGGTCAGACTGCGACCACCACTGCAGAGTGGCCCGTCCACCGGGGTGAAGAGCCTGGAGCTGGGCGCCATTCGAGGTTCTGAAGGAAGGGCAGGCCTTTCCACAGGAGACACTACCTTCCTCCAAGGCCTGGGAATGGCACGCTCAGCCCAGAGGCCCCAGCCCCTCCCCACTGTGCTCCGGAGCCGAAGCGGTCGCAGGCAGGTCGGTAAGACACCCCCAAGAGACAAGTGTCTGTACGATGAAATTCTGTGTCGCGGTGAAATGCTGATCAATGTTCTCCATGCTGCTCGGAAAGATTCTACCTACAGTTTTCTCCTGGACTTATTTTTTCAAACCTTTCACAGAAGGTGGTGATAGAAAGGCCAACTTGGCCACTGAGGAACATAGGAAGAAGCGAACGATCTTCCATTTGGGGGATATTTCACAAAAGCAAGGGCTTTAATTGACTATGAGGTTCCTCCCACCACTAGTACATCCCCCAGACACTTGCCGTGACCCCCACATGGCCCCAGGCCTCGGCCACACATGACCAGGAATAACTTGCTTATAGACCAAGTCTTATTAGAGGCCGAATCCCAACCAAAGGGTCTGGTTTTTCCTTCACCATGCAGACGATGCATGGGAGACAAAAACACATGTATTTTTTAAATAACAGAAAAATACAGATCTTTGCATCACAGCTTCATCAGGACAAGCAATGCCCGGTGAGAAACAGCCACACAATATAAACTCCAGCAGGAAATAGCTGGGTGAACCCTCTTGTTTCTACCAGAAGTGATTCATCCCCCCTTTAACCCAGGATCGCACGTAGGTCTACCGAGGAGGGGCCTCTGCCCTAGGCCCTGCACACGACAGGTGCCCCAGCAGGGTGAGGAGTTCACGAGGCGAGGGACATGACCTTCCAGAGCCTGCCCCTCCATTCTCGTTCATGCTTTGGGACCTGGGATGCTGGAATTCCTCACCCGAGTGTCTCTGGACCCCCTCTTAAACTCGGCAGGCCGAGTGCTCAGCCCTTCACTGCACGGATTTATACCACTAATTATTCCCAAGCTCGGCACCCCGAGGTGCAGGGTACCGTCCACACGCGCAGCCCAGGCTGAGCGGGCCCGGGTGGCAGTCTACAAGGCTTGTGGGGGGCGGTGGAGTTGGAGAGCTGGCCGGTTATCAGGGGGCGATTTCGGCTCAGCGCCCAGGGACGTGGGGGTGAGGCGCAGGATCAGGGAGCTGTAGGGCCGGCGGCACAGGTGCCTCAGCCAGCCCACGGCAGCCCCGGAGCTGGGCGGCCCTGCAGAGCTGTTTGGAGCCACAACAAGGGCCCAGGGTTTTACACTCCAGCACTGACTGGGCACCGGCCCCAGGTGTGACTGGGGTCGAGGTGGCATCCCCAAGCCCTAGCAGTCCCCAAAGAGGCCTCCGTCTTCATGCAGCACGCTGGCACCCACAGAAACAGGCTGTCTTCTGGACGAGGAGCTGGGCTGTGCCTTTCAGCCTCACACAGAGGAGTGGACAGAGCGTGGACACGCAGCTGGGGTGTCCTCACACTTATGTGTGAGGGCTCACAGTGAGGGACAACAGACACAGGGCCATGGCCTGCTCTCCGGGGCCTCTGCTTTGAGGCACAGAATCCAAGCGCCCCAAGAATCATAAATGCAAACTTCATCTCCTGGCCACTGAGAAGTTATACTTGTCCAATGTATTAATCACATTTTCTACTTTCTGTATTTTAACCCTCCCAGGGTGGGCCAGATCCTAGAGAGCATGAACACCTCACCTGAGACACACCTTCCATGTGCCCACCAGCCAATCAATGCAGAGCCCACAGCCCAACCACCTCCTCCACGGCCCTCACGCTCTGGGACACGTCCCTCTGCCCTAATCCCCCAGGGCGGGGACCAGGCAACCAGGGACAGCCCTCATGCCCCAGGGCCCTGAAGTTACTCACACCGGCCAACTGACCCTGCCTTCCTGTTCCTTCCCAGAGAAACCACAGAGAAGGCTCGTCCCTACGATTCCCCTCACTCCCTCTTCCCCTGCCTGAGCCCATGGGGCCCCCGGCATGACGTGCCTCCCCCATCATGGGACCTGTAAGAACCTCTTCTCAGTGGCTGCTGTGTCCTGATCTGTGGGTCTCACCGCACCTGAATAGCAATAAAACCTACATTTTAAAACCTCAAGTTAGGACAACAGAACTTCCGATGCTCAGCCCTTCACTGCACGGATTTATACCACTAACTATTCGGACACGTGAAATGCGCGCCCTGGGCTGTCTCTTACCCCAGCCCCCGTGTGTTGGTGATCAACCTGCCCTCGCCACCATGCGCAGCTAGTTCTACAACGGAAAAGGGAGAAGAAAAAGACCGGCCTCATTGGCTAGCAGCAGGACCTTGGGGAAGGGCTGGGTCGCAGCCTTATCGAAACAGCCGACCGGGAGCACGATCCCGGATCTTGCACAGCCCAGCAAACAAGGGGTTAGGGGACATGCAGAGGCGCCTTCCCAGGAACGCTGGGGGCGGAGGTGGCAGTGGGTGCTCAGCACAAGGGTCAGACAGTGGGGGGCCCACCCTGGTCGTGCCTGAGGATCCCACCAGGTGCCCTGAGCCGCGGGTTAGCACACGGGCCACGACAGTCTCCACATCCACGCAGCGTAGCTGGAGGTCGAAGAGGCTGAAGACTCGCATGGAAGCTGTCGGTGCCATCTTCTCCAGGATCACCCAGAGGGGCCACCGACAGGGGAGGAGCCTGTGCTCCCCAACCTGTTCACTCTGGCCCATTGGCGAGGAAGCCCCAAATACCTGCCTAACACCCTGCCCTGGCCTCCCTTGGCCAGACCCCTCCACGAAGCAGCCAGCGCATGTGGCCGGGCTCATCGGCTCCCCATCTGGGTCAGGTCTGGCCTCCCCACCCTCTGCCCAGCACATTCCTCCCCACCGCCCTCTGCAGGGCTGCTTTTCTTAGCCCAGGAGCCTCAACTTGAAGGTTCCCCGCTTGGAGGACTTTTCCTCTATAGCCCCCGCCGCTCGCCACCCCGATTATTGCCTCTCTGACCTTTGCCTCCGCAGGCCTTACAGCATCTTGTAATTATCTTACTTATGGGCTTACTCGCCTGTTGCTGCTGATTTTTCTGGTTTTACTTGCCTGTCTCTCCCACTCGAGGTCGAGCTGCGAGAGGACCGCACCCCGCAGTCAGCGGCTTCTCTGTAGTGCTTGTCAGATTGTTAATTAGCTCTCCTACAAAGTGTGTCTGATTTTGCTTTGTCTCCTGGCTGCTGTCTCTCTATGGCAGAAGCGGTGGGCCTTGGGCGTCCCTGGGGAAGGGCGAGCGCTGGCTGCACACGCTGCCGTGGAGACACGGGCCTCGCCGGTGCCTTATTCGCTCATCTTTAGTGTGAACACTCAGCACCTCCCAGGTGCAAGGGACCCTCCAACTCACATCGCCGGTGTGCGCAGCAGCTCAATGTGACATCGGGAGGCTCCGTATCAACCAGAGCAGGAATTCAGGACTGTGGGGGAGGGGAGCCCCCTCAGGGCCCACCTGTGCACACAGGTACCTATGAGATCAGTGCTTATAAGTCAACTAATGCATAAGAGTCACATAGAGCTAAGGCCCATGTTTTAATCGACTCCCACCTGCCATCTGCAGGGGGCATGCTGAAAACAGAAGAACCTGTTGGCTGGAAGCAGAAAGAACGTGGCAACTCCCCACCGTAACCCACGGTGCAAGCTAGCCACGGCCCGCATTGCAACTGAGAACATGTCACAGCAAACGTGGAGGCTGGATCTCGTTTTCAGTCTTTGACTTAGAAATTGGATTTATAGTAATGCTGACGCGAAAACCGAGAGTATTAAAACAAAGTGCAAGACATGTAGCCTCTCCCCAGCGGCCAAGTGTCCTCCCTGCCTCCCAAACACACCCTAAGAGCACAAGATCCGTGAGGATTTAAAAATAGCCTTACATGGGTTTCAAGTAGAGTAAGCTAAATGAGTCCAATTTTCTATGCCTTTCATTTTAAATTATGCACTAAATGTCCAGAAGCATAAGATGCAAGTGAGGAGGATGGGACATTTAAAATCTAATTTTCAAAACTGGGTCCTAAGGCAGAACAGTGAAAATGCATTTGCACATATAATTGCGCCTGCACATCAATACCGCCGGAACAACGTCCCTCTGGCTGCGAGAGCACCCGCTGGACCCACCGAGCTCCGACGGCAACTCCCTCGCAGGCGGGTACTGACCAAGCCCCTGCCAGGTGCTGGCGGGTGTGCCTGGTGCCAAAGTGGACTGTGCTTTCCAGCCCACGGCATCAGGCCCCTTATGAACCAGCGAGGGAATCACACAGCTGAAGAGGTTTACACAGGGAGAGGAGGACAGAGAGAGGCCAAGACAAACAGCCAGTGAGCACAGACGTGGGCGGTTCACGCCGGGGAGAGGTCCTTCGGGGAGGGGAACAGCCAAGGTGAAGTACGATATCAGGCAAATAGCAAGAAGGAGTGAGCAGGCGAGGAAGCTCAGGCAAAGGCTCAGGAGCAAAGGGAGAATGGGTGGTTGGGGGCAGGACCCGAGGAACAAATGCTTAGGAAGATGGGCAAAGGAGGAGTAGCAAGGGAAACAGAGATGGAGAGGTCGGTGAGTAGCAGGACCACCGGAAGGGCAGGGTCTACTGAGGCAAATTAAAACAGAGGGTTCCAGAGTGGTCCACAGGCCTGGATGCTGCCAAGAGGGATGCATGGGTCTTTCGGCAGAAAGGATTGTTAGTGATCTCCGCGCACGCGCGCAGACACACACACTCAGAAATCCCTTTCACCCGGCTCCTCCCAGGCCGCTCTGCTCGCCAGCCCCTCCCAGCTTCCCCACCCCGTCGGAACCAGGCTACCCTTCAGTCCCAAGCCTTTCCTGCCCTCGTATCCCCTGAGCGCCTGCCAACTGCAGCTCGGACACGCTGCCGTCCACCCAGCTGCACCCGGGACTGGCCAGCAGAGCTCTGTGGAGGGGGCAACCTTTCAATGTTGTCACACTGGCTGGGGGCCAGGACCTCGTCAACCAAACAGACATGAGCCTGGTTTCGAAGTGTTCAGCCTGACTTTCATCCCACACGCACATTCTGTCCGTGGAACAGAATGCCGGCCCCGTGTGCTGAAGAAGCAGAGCGGAGCCCTTTCCCACTAAATCTACTGAGGCTGAGCCTGACATGTGGGCACTAACTACCGACAGAAAATCTATCCTCCAGTCCCCAGTTTCCTGGTATTTGTTTTAAGTATTTAAAATGCATTATTAACCACTGTAGTGGTTAATAAGTTAATGTCCTCAATATTTAGGAGAAGGTAGGTATAAAATTATTGGCTCAAAATGATCCCAGTGAAACCATTTCTTCTGACAAGATCATAAAATGTGCTTTCGCAGTGCAGCAAGAATCACTGGCCCGACCCGATAATAAAGCGGGTTACTGGTTTAATGGGAGACAGAACCTGTGAGGCTGCAACTCCAGTGCACTTTGCAACTCCTGCGGCTACGTGGTGGAGGGTTATAGCACCTTTTTTTCTGACACTCTTTCCATCACCGGACGCAGAGAGAAGTGAGCCATGTCTCCTTATCGCAGAGCTGCATTGTAAATATGTGCGTAGGGTGGTGACCCCTTTGACCAAAATTAACAAGAAAAACCCAGAAGTCTAAGCCATATTTCCAATTTTACAGATGCGAGAAAGGCCCCATTACCACCTCAGAATCCCACTAGCGTTTTAACAGGGAATTTGTTTTAAGGGATTGTGAAAATACATTCACTTTGTTTAAATATCAGAAAATAACGTAGGTGAAACTTCTGTTGGCTTGTTCTCAGTTGCTGAGAGGCAGGGACTCGGCCTTGAGCTCAGCACCGTGGCCGCACCACACGAGCCGGGTCTGTGCAAAGCAACCCCGCAGGTTTCTCACCGTCAGGACATGCGGTCACTCAGTTCTTTCGCCACCCACCTTCCACCAATAAAAACATCGACAAACCCACTCAAAATGAAGAACGCCATGCTGTCTCCCCACTGTGCATCCTAGAGGTGGAGGCGGTCAGAGGACAAGGTCCACCTCCCAAAACTGCACATGGCTGCACTGTGCTCAGAAATGCGTCACTGGACTCCAGGACAGAACCCTTTGCTGTCTCCCCGGTGTGTCCCTCTCGGCTGGGGAGTGCCAAGTGCCTTCTCTGAAGGATACAGAGCTGAGATGCAGAGCGAGATGGGGTTGGATCCCAGGAGAACAGGGCCATTTGAAGATGGTCAGGCAGTGTTAATGTAGAGTCGGGGGCTGCAGGGTTGAGTCCGAGGCCATGATGCACCTCCCGTTCCTTCAACCTGGAGTGTTCTGTGTGACTCTCGGAGGTCAGCAATGCTGGAAAATTGTACTCTGCGTGCCTATTCCATTAGATGTCACAGGCTGTACACTTAGGCACTCAAATTAGCAGAAGACCCATGTATACACATATAACCTTGAAGACCTTATATTATGGGCAACTTAAGATATTTTCAAGGGCAATTTTTAATGTGCATGATTTTTGCCTCAAGGGTCACCTTTAGAACCAAGCCCTCCTCCATAAGGCAAAAGTCACCCCACGAACTGAAATGGCCCACGAGGCCGTCCAGGGGAGAGCAGGGCTCTGCAAGCCTCTCACTGTCCGAGAGGTGCGTTAGTGGCTTTTCTCACTGTGTTCTCCAAAGTCAGCTACAGCTGGGCAGTCCTGCATCGCGCGTGAAGGATAACGTGTGCGAGAGACATCCCCAACTTCCCACCTAAACCTTCCTGCTTTGGAAAATTCAGGACCTGAATTTTGAGAACTACTTTAATAAAATGTAGTGCTCCCCCCACCCCTCTTTGTGAATTTATTTCCTTTGTACTCATGATGTTGTTGAAAAAAATCTTTGTTTAGAAAACAAAAGTCTGGAGGACGCGCCCAACATTGTTCCCAAGAGGCTTGGCTTCCCCTGGTCAATGCTATTTGCATGTGAATCATGCAGGACCGGCAATGGCCAAGAGGCTCAAGGCTCGGCGCAGAACCCACCAGCTCATCTCCCTGTATTAAGACGTCCTGAACTCCCTGCAGCACAGTCCTTCCTTGTCCCATTTTGGCAAGAGCTCCCCTGAGTGGGAGCACACAGGGCTGAGTCATTTGTCTCTGTGGCTCAGACCCAGCCACAAGTCAGTCCCGCAGGCCCTTCAAACAGGAGCAGGAGACCCACGGAGACACTCTCCTCTGGTTCCCGCAACCGCACCTCCGAGTCAATTCCCTTGGAAGGTGGGCGTCTCAGAATAAGTGCCCCTTCAGATGGGGGAGGCCTGGGACGGTCTACAACACCCACTAATATGCTTAATGAAATAGATTTAATTTAAAAGATGTCCTATTTAAATGAGCTTGGAGAATTTCTTCTTGAAATACAAGAATTACCTTATCAAAATCGGAGATAGCATGAAATGTCACAAAACGATGGATGAAATAAATGTTTCAAGATCACATAGCTGCTGTGTCATACTCAAAAGCACAGACGCTTTACCCAGGATTGCTTCAGAGATGCAACAGTGGCTGGATTATTTATTTTGTGCAGGATCATTTTTAGCCTTATTGTTATAGCTACTTACATGTTTTTTACTTTCAAAGCAAGAACCCGAAGCTCTTCCTGTCATTGAAAGATGACAGTACGGTATGCGTGGTTAAGAGCAGGACTTTGAGCTCAGGCTGGCTTGGGTGGTTCTGCACGCTGAGTCACCAGGGGCAAGCTAATCACTGTCTCGACACAGCGCTTCCTCTTCTGAAAACTGGGACAATGCTCGAGCATCCCTTATAAGGTGGCCACGAGGAGTCAATAAATAATGGGTACTCAATAACTGTTAACTTTCATCATTTCCTGCTATTGCCATTATCGTCAATTTCACCTTCCATATCATGACAGTGACAGAGGAGTGGCACAGGGACACTGGCCTCCATTTCACACATTATTCAACTGGATTTTTCCAATATGAGTATAAATTGGCTTAATGTGTAAAGCAGTTGCACAACTCGACCGGTGCTCTCCAGGGTTTAGAATCAGAAGCATATGATTTTTCACAGGTTGTGAAGAGAATAGAAGTTCTGAATTATGATGTCTTTACACTAGATAAATATTAAATACACCTAGTACAGGATAAATTATTATTCACTTTAGGATTTCATAGCCTATCGCCCACTGAGCTTAGAATTCGGAACAGACATAAGGGATGTTTTCCTGGAGAGGAACAAACGGCAGTTGCCACATTCTACAGGACTCCATGAAATGAGCTGTGACGTGAAAGGTGCCACCGGGGCTCGGCGGTGCCACCAGAGCTCAGACAAAATGGGATTCACACTCAGCCCCTGCTGTAAACTCAGGCATGTTACCAAATCTCAGATCCTCTCCCTAACGTGTAAATGAGGAAAAATGTTATTCCTATATGTGAGTCGAGATCTGTAGTTTCCAAGTGTTTTTGAAGAATGGCATTTCTTGCAAGTGTCTTCCCTCTTACCATTCAATAACCAGATGATCCTGATCATACAGCCTTAAGGGAAGACAAAGGCTCGTTGTCATTTGGGGGCTTATTTTGTAAGGTTACAACTTCCCAGGTAAGGCTACCATTCTGCATAACTCCAAGAGCATCATTCTTCTGGAAGACCCTGGATGACACTGCCACTGATTTAATAGGCACTTTGCTTGCAATTCAAAACATCGCCACCAGGAGTCAGTGCTAAGCAATAATCACATGGTACCAATAGTCTGGCTTCCCCATACCCAGGAGCAATAGATACAGGCTGATGCTGAAACTGAGCTATATGGCAGGCCCTTGGTGGACAGTAGGGTTATTGTGTGTCAGAACAGCACAGACATCCTGTTGCTCTAGAAGCACTTCTTAGCAAACTTTGGTTCCCTCATTCACTCCCTGAATCAGCAAATATTTATTGACTCTGCCAGGTACTGCTGGGTCCAGGTGGAGGTTTGTAAGCAAACCTGTCCTGGTCACTATGTCCTAAGCACATCCCTAAGGCACCTTCTGTAGAGCTGCATGGGACACAAATGCATCGGAAGAGGGTGGACTCCATGGGTCACCCACTCCTCTGCCTGAGATTAGGATGGTCCCTAACAAGGTACTGAACATCTTGCAGGCTCCAAACTGGTCTGGCTTCTGTCTCGTGAGGAGCCACCAGAAAAGCAGGATCATCCTTAAAGCGGGAAGGGGTGATCTGGTTCTGCTCTGGCCAACCGAGAACCGCCTTGGTCTCCTGCAGTTCCCCCGGGACCAAACATCACCCCCGGACTCGGCCGAAGTGGGTCCGAGGCATGGCCCAGTTTGGGAACCAACATTCAAAGCGGGCCAGAAGCAGAACGGCTCAAAACGAAAGAGCCTCACCTGGCCTGAGTGTATCAGCTGAGACACGGAGGGCGATGGCCGGCTGCTCAAGCAGCGTGCAGGGGACTGAGAGTAGATCTGGGGGGTGGCCGAGTTCCTGGGCCCCCACCCAGACCTCTGCTCACCCGGGGACCCCTGAAACTAGCCTTGCGATCCCCTGCCTTCAGCAAGCAGCCCACGCTTTGCATGACATCATTCTGTTTTCCTTCTGCCAACAGCTGCTGTGAGCAACAGCCCTGAGTTCCCGTGTCCTCTCAGCACCTGTCTGTGCTGACGGGTCCCTTCCCTTTCAGTATCTTACGTGATATTTCCCCTAGGGACACGCTGTTATAAATGGAGGTTATGATCTCAGACCAGCTACCAAAACCTGTCGAAGGCTGAGCCAGCCTCATGGGCTAGGGGCTCAGAGCGCTGCCTCGGAGGCAGCCCAGCTGAGATACCCGCTGTCACTGCCTGGATGTGGGGTCCTGAGTGATGCACTGAGCCGCTCTCCGCCTCCGACTCACTGTCTCCAAGTGCATCGAAATAATGGCAGCCGCCTCTTAGCATCATGGTGACGATTAAACGCGTTCAACACTTGCGTGTCACTCAGGGCAATGCCCGGGACACATAAGGACTCAGAACATGACAGTCCAAGGAACGCACTGGCACAGCATCTGTAGGGTCTGCACGGGGCCATGGGCTCCCCTGTGAACTCAAACCCCGTGACGTCACGGAGCCACTAACCTTCTCTGACCTCAATCTCCTACCTGGAAATTGGGAGGGTTAAAATCCCTGATCCCTGACGTCCTTCCCATTCAAAACCAAAGAAAAATTAGGAACATGTTGTCGAGTTGTTTTCTCAAACGCTAATCACTATGTTGTACACCTGAAACTAATCTAATGTTGCAAGTCAACTGTGATTTCAGCGATGCCCACAGTGAGAACCTCGCTGATCTCACTGTCCCTGGCTGGTACCAGGTCCTAGAAATTTCGGACAACCTCTCACTCCAGGCTTGACTGCAGAGAGCCTGCAGTCGGCCCCACGGCGCCCCCGTCACCCAGACTCCTGGTACCAAGTTAGCAGCTGAGTCTGAGCAGGAGTGCCCCCTGCCATCCCCTCATCAAGCGCCACTTCAATGTGACAAGACCTGGGGGAAAATCAGAAGTAACACTCCTGTAAGGGAGAAAAAAAAAAAAAGTGGCGTGCCCCCTTTCACAAAACACTTTCTCCTGTCAGTCTCCAGACAAACCAGGCTTACCCTTCCTTTGTTTCTTTCCACCTAATTTCTAAGCCATTGGAAGCCCCTTTTCTGCTCCCTGAACTCCTGGAGCCGCACTGGGCTCCATGACCCAAATCCGCTAAAGAACCGTCTGCTGCAAGCATCTGTTTGCGTTTCCGGGGCCCCTCCCGGAGCGGGCGATGGGAAGGCTGATGACTTGCACATTTTAGGAGCGGGCCCGTCTTTGCTTGAGGCCGACGGCATGCTCCTGGCGGTGTGGGGCCGTGGGGGCTCGTTAAGCCTGGGAAAAATAACAACACAGCCGCAGACTAATAGACGACAGCATGAATGATTTAAGCCATTTTCGAAGTCTCGGGGTTAAAAATACATTCTTTTGGCTGTGAGACTGTGTATTGTGATCAAGACGACTTGGGGACAGGATTTCCATACTTTGTCAGGAGTGGGGGAGGCGGGTAGGAGAGGAAGGGTGGAGAGAACGATAACGTTCCTCGAGGTCGGCTCTCGAGCGGCCAGCACGTTGCAGACACAGGAGGGCCCAGCGCCTTCCGCGCTGAGGATGCGGACGCCGAAAACAACCACAGAATATTCCCGAACACCGTTGTCCTTCACAAGGCGCCACCGACCTGACCTGGATTTCGAGACGTTTTGTGTAATTACATCCCCGCCTCTGCATGTGCCTCGACTCTCTGCTCTTAATATCCTGAGGGCAGGGATCCGGTCTTGCATTTTTCCGTGTCTTTCAAAGCCCTTCACTTAAAAGGTGCTTTCCCTGACCTATCTGAGTAAACACAAGAATAGAATGTTAGAGAGATGCCAGAATAAATCTCCTCTTGGGAAAGTTCCCCAAACCAGAGTGCAGGCCCCGGGGCAGGCGGCTTCGCTACAGACCCACAAGAGAGCCCCTCCCAGGGTGTCCCAGGGCCAAGGAGAAAAGGCAGGTCCCAGCTCGGGAACGTAAAGAACGGGGCAACCTTGAAGGGGCAGGACCTGGAACTAGACCCTCCAATTTCAATGAGATAGGGGGCCAGCCACCTACGAGCCTTGGAGTAAGTACAGTCTCCCCGACAGAGGCCATTAGCAAAGGTCCGGCATCAGGAACCAGTCCTGGGCTACCTGCCCACTCTGTCTGTCCTGGCGTCAGTCTGCCTGCATAACTCTCATCGCATTTTATGAGGGCCACGTGCTTTCTCATGCATCCTCTCCGCCACGTACCTCCTTTGTACTCTAACTGTCTGGCACGGAACTGTCACCCATGAGTGGAGGCCAAGGGACCTGGGAGCGGGCACTGTTGGCAAGGTAGGCAGGTGGGTGGGGAGTTTCTGGGAAGCCCGGCTCCACAAAGGGGCAGAACTGCAGCACACAGGATAGCGGCGCCCGAGACGGGATTTGATGTCCAGGATGTGATAAGGTCCCAACTACCTCGACTACCCGGGGAGAAAGCAGGTCTTGGGGAGATGAAATGTCGGGTTATGCAGAGATATATCAACAGTGACAATAACTTGGTCGTGCCCTTTAATTAATGGTCCTGACCTGGAAGTGTGCATACATCCGTCATGCTTTGGGTTAGGGTTGAACGTGGATTTATAGACAGTAAAGGACTATAAAGAGAGATCACGTGGCCCCATTTCAGTGGGCAGAAATCCAGGCAAAGACTGAGAATGCCGGGCCTTCCCGTTTGCTGTGTCTCAAAGAAAAGGAGGTTCTCCTTCGTAGCTGGGAACGGCTGGAGGACCATCCCCATGCTACCACCATCCCTGAAGGCTGTGTGGTGAAGGTTATTGAAACCGCCGTGGCAACACCACTCGCCATTAATGCTACCAGTGAAAACCATGGCACTTGAGCACTGTTGTCGGACTCCCTGGAATTCTAAGGAAAACTTCCAGGACACCCATGGACTTCTGAGAAAAGCACGTGGAGTGATGAAAACAACGTGTCACCCCCTTGGGAAAGCCCGCTCCTCGAAGCTGGCCTTCCTTAAAGGAGGTCATGAAGGGAGCATGAGAACTGGATTCCCATTGGAACCTTCTCTTCGTCCAAGCTTTCCGTCCTGAGATTTAGTGGAGGATAAATCGCTGCCCCTGCCTTAAGGTCAAAGAGCTTCCTCTGTCCTTTGCCTCCTTGGCTTTTCTCCTACTGCACGTGAAAGTGTGATTACTCCCTTCAGCCTGATCTCTTGACATCTAGACAGAGAGGCAGCCACTGAAACAGGGTCAAGTACAGTATCAGGGCCTGAGTTTGGCGAACTTGTGGGTCTCGATGGCTACACCTGCAGGCCCCGCCGTCCTGTGCCACGAGTACGTGAGCCGCCCTGTGTACGCGAGCTGGCGGGGGAAGGTGTGCACCGCTGGGACCGGCTTCCGGGAAGAGTCCCCGCCCTGTCGTAACTGAGTTCTAACACTTGATCTGACACTCTCAGCTTCACTATCCTGACTAGAGTTTATAACCTGCTTTTGAAACAGGTTTGGATTATAGAGACGTTCTGCTGATATGAAAAGTATGAGTTTCTTATTCCTTATACTGTACCTGTTCTCAAATCAACCTGCAAACACAGATGTCAAAAAGTTTTACTTGCTAGGGAGATAGCGGACAGCAACCCCCAGGGCCGGGAATGTCCTTGGAAGTGAATTCTCTGCAGGAACACACAGCCCCAGTGCTGTAGTCACCGCAGTGGCTGTCATGAGAGCTAGCTAGCAGTCACTGAGTGCTTCTCATTGGTCAGGCATTGTATCAGTTTCCTGCGCCTGTGGAAACACTGTATCACAAAGTGGGTGGCTTAAAACGACAGGAATTTATTGTCTCAGGGTTCCAGCAGCCAGCAGTCCAAAACTGCAGGGTGGTAGGGTTGGTTCCTTCCAGAGGCTCTGAGACAAAAGGCGTCCACTGCCTCTCTCCTGACCCCCGGTCACAGCAACAACCCGTGGGGTTCCTTGGCGTACACGAGCGTCACGCCAGCCTCTGCCTATCTTCACATAGTGGTCCCCTCTCCTTTCTCTTAAAAGAACAGCAGTCGGCAGATACAGGGCCCACCCTAAATCCAGGGTGGTCTCCTATCAAGATTCTTAAATTAATTATATTGCAAAGACCCTGTTTCAAGGTAAGCTCACATTCACAGGGACCAAGGGTTAGAATCCAAGCCCATCTATTAGAGGGTCACCGTTCACCCCCTTCTGGGAGTACAGGCAGGAATTCTGCATGTGTTGTCTCACCGCTTGTCTCATCAAGGAGGCCTCCGAGGTCATCTTGTCCCCCACCCCCATGACCAGCGACCAGTCCCTACAGTATCCCTGACAGCAGCCATTCGGCTCCAGTGCAAGGGACCCCTCGACTCTGATGGAAGCCAGGCTGGCTTTAGACAGCTCCCGTGATTCCAAAGAGTTTCCTGGTGCACAACGTCACCCTGGAGGTGGCAGTTCCTATTGTCACCACTTGTTAGATGGTCTAGGTCACGCACATAGTGAGCCAGGACCTGGGTCTCGCGTGCCCTTGACGACAGCCATTCTGGTTCTGCAGTGCGGGAGAAGGCCGAGCTCCCAGGCAGTTCTGAAGCTGTTCTACCTCACCATGAACGTGACCTCAAAGGGCCTGGATAGCCTTGCCGTACATAACGCCAGCCCTACCTCACCATGCCCCGCAGGCCAGCACTGGACCCACCGGTGCCGGGACAATGCTCCGAGCAATCATTTTAAAAACAGAAAAAAACAAACAAACCTGTAGCAAATGTGCTTCTGTCATATCGCGTGCGTCTCTATAAGGAGAACTGGGACCCCAACACCACCCCTTCTCTCCTTCGCTCGGGTTATGCACGTGACCACATTTTCCTCATTCCGCCTGCACAGACACTCACGGCCACCCCGTCCACACTCTGCTGAGCTTCTCACAAACGTTTCAGTAGCTTCCAGAGACGTATTTCTGTCCCATGACTGAGTCCAAATGCACCTGCATTGACAAGAACGCTCCGTTCCTTCCGGGCTCCAACATGTGGACACACACACAGCTGCCCCACTGGGTGCAGCTGGGCAGAGCTCCGTCGCAGAAGGTCCAGACCCTGTGTGGGTGGTCCCCGGGGACAGATGGACGGCAGGGCGGGAGGCAGGGTAAGGGGCGGGGGGCAGGGGAGGCCTTTCCTTTCCCCTTCCTTCTCCATTGTCCTCACTCACTGGGGCGGGGGTGGGGGGGCGGGTAGGAAGTTCACCTTTTTCATTTTACATGTATCTATATGACAAGCTCCTTAAATTCCATGATTAAATCATTGCAGAGCTTTCAAGAAAAATAAAGAGACACTGGAACAAACAACCCTTAAGCCCATAACACAGAGACACAGCAGGGACCGCCCCGCAAATGCAAACAAAGGCTCAATTTCCTAAGTTCAGCAACCAGGCGCCCACCCTCGAGGCCCCCACCAGATCTTCCCACGTGGAAGCGATGCTCTGGCTGGAAGATGAAACCACTCGGGGCGCCACTCCTGGTCCTAGTCTCCAGGAACTCCAGTTTTCACCAACTAACACCTGCCACAAAGTCACAATAGGAGGACCCTGAGAGCCGAGAGCTGACTGCCGACCCCCCTTCTGCAGGACATGACCCTGGAAACGTGGGTCAACCAAGCCCACACCCGGCAGAGACCCTGTCCTGGCCGTGAGCCTGAAGCAGAGCCTGGACACGCGTGCCCCAAGCGAGTGTGCAGTGCGCGAGCGTGGGTGTGACGCTTTTCGGCGAAGGACAGCGTTCCGGGTGTGTTGGTGCCTCTTCGCAGCAGTCAGGGGTTAAAGACTCCTTCCTAGGCCCCAAAGCAAAACACTGCAGAAGGAAAGAAAGAGGGGCCAAACTGTCAACGCACAGTTGAAATGTGGCACCTCTGAACACCTGGGCAGGAGCCGGCGAGCCGGAAGGAAGGCGTGCATCCTGGGAGGGCGGATGCGCACAATCCCAGGGCCCAAGTCCAAGGTCTCACCACCTCGCAGGAGAGTGGGTGGTGACCAGCTGACTCCTTATTTGAGTCAGTATGGGTAAATTAAAGCCATTTTGGCTTTTGCGGAAAATAAATATTACCATTTTCTCACGTTCGAGATTGGTGGCTTGAGTCCTGGGTGCCACTCGGATGGGATTGTTGCAAGTTGGACTTTCTGAGCAGGTTGGAAGCACAAAAGGCATCCCAGACGAGCAACCTTTCTCAGGGCTGCCAAGCCCCCTGTGCTGGAACCCAGAACGGGGCCCTCCCAGGGCTGTCCCAGCCAACCTGGTGGGTGCTGCAGGCATCACTTCCTGTCACGGTGCACCTTACGTGTCATTTCTGTACCCCACGTCCCACCCAGGAGCACCACCCCACAGGCAGCAATGCAGCTAAGCAGTGAGGACACCTATTCACCCTGCAATCGGGCTGCCCGACACCAGTCCCAACTCTACCACCCACTAGACTCACGTTCAGTAAACGGAACATCTTTGTGCCTCACATTTATCATCCGTAAAGGGAATTATTATGATACAAGCCTCGGGGCGCAACGTGAGGATTAAATGCAACAACACATGCGAAAACTTTAGGCTTGTACACAAGACACACTAGCGCTTAATACACATTAGCAGGTACTTCTACCTCCGCACACTTGAACCTCACCCCAGCTCCGCCGAGGGGCACCTGCCGTGCGCAGGGGCATCAAAGGGCAGAAGCCACTCCTGAGCTGCTTCCTTTCCCTCTGTGCTAACCCCCGAGGAAAGCGTGTGTGCCATTTTTATCATAGATAAGGAAATGGGGGCTGGGGGTGGGCAACCCCCGCTGCAGGTGGCAGAGCCAGCATCCAGCCCAGTCCCTGCGTCTCAGAGGCGACGGCCCAGGCAGCCACAAACGACTGACCTCAATTCGGTAGAAACAGCCTAGTTAGGGGCTTTCTCTGGGCAGGGGGGGCGCAGTAGAGAAAGAAAAATGGGAAAAACGAAATCATTTGAAATGGGGACAAGTAGCCAGTGAGGATCCCAACGTGTATCTTCAAGTTGACTTTTTCAAGACTCCAATCATGATGTTATTTTCTCTACCTTGATAAACATTAATTTGCCTGAATACCATGGGTGGGTGAGAAGCAGATCAAAGATATGTTGGGACGCCCTGCACCTTTCCCAAATTAAGAACAAGTGGCTGTTGACTGACAGAGTTGAGGTCCATGGATCTTAGGGTCCCACATGGTTCTGCATGGGCTTCACTGAGCTGGGGTCCCCCAGATTTTACGTGCATGTCATATAAATCCCAGAGACGACTCAAGTACACGCAGCCTGATCCCAGAGCCCAGGCCCTCCACCAGGCCCTCCACCAGGCAGGATCCCCAGCAAAATGAAATACAGGATGATGTCCATTTAATTTGAAAATCAGACAAGCAATGAATAATTTTTCATGCAAGTATAATCCAAGATTATGTGGGACATACTTGTACTAAGGAAGTCATCCATAAACACAGGAGTCCATAGTAGCGTTATTCCCAACCGCCAAACGTTGGAAACAACCCGAACGTGCACCAGCCGATGAACGGATAAACAAGCTGTCGTGTATCGAACACTGGAATATTATTCAGCCTTCAAAAAGGCAGGAAATTCCAATGCCGGCTGCAACGTGGGTGGACCTGGAGGACATTATGCTGAGTGAAATAAGCCCATCATGAAGGACAACTATTGCATGACGCCACTTACATGAGACACCTAGTCAAGTTCACAGGGACTGAAAGAAGAGCAGTGGGTGCCAGGGGCAGGGCAGGAGGATGGGGGATGGGAAAGCTAGGGTGTAGTGGTCCAGAGTTTCAGTCTGGGAGAATGAAAGAGTTCTGGGGATGGATGGTGCGACGGTTGGACAAGAGAATGTATTCAATGCCACTGAACCATACACATCAAAATGGTTAAAATGGTAAATGTTAGGTTATTACATTTTATGTGAACCACGATAAAAATATTTACAGTTTACCTGAAATTCAAATTTAATTGGGTGCCCTGTGTTTTGTTCGCCACCGCTGGCAGCCCTGTCCCCAGGGGGTATTTGGCAAGGTCTGGGGTGTGAAGACAACTCTGATTGTCCAGACCAGGAGGGGGTCGCTACTGGCATCTGAAAGGTAGAGGCCGAAGACGTTGCTGAACGCCCTGCAAAGCATGGGACGGCCTCTGACAACAAAAACGATCTGGTCCAAAATGCCAGCTGTGCTGAGGCTGAGGAACCCTCCCCCTAGACAGACGGCAGGGGAATTTAAACTTCGGCCGCTCGCTGCAAATGGTACGTTCCTACAGGAAAACAAAAGTACACAAACCTTATTTGTATGGAGACACACCTAAAAATTATGTTCTATCATCGTGCACATTCTTGTTAAACACAAAATTCTGTTTGGGAGACAGGTTACCATAGCTATGACATGTCGCCCAAAACACACCCCCTTCCCGGCACTCATTCTGACTCATTTCACTGAAGGTTCAGAGCTTATCAGAAATGGTCTTTCTGTCCAAGTCCCCACAGCAATATGCGTGGTGAGGCACTTCGGCCACAAAAATAAAATTAGGAGGTTAGCTAAGGATGAATTTAACGCAAATCCCCATGGCAAAGTCCATGCAGTAGCTAGAAAGACATGCACTTACAAGCCACTGTGACAAAATCACCCAGCTGGGAATCCTGTGTGCCAAGGAGAAGCTTAGCTATCCCCATGTGACCTTAAACTCATTTGCTAAACCTTTTAAGAAGAAAAGGAAATTCACCAAGAACTTGAAAACAAACACAGCGAAGCCTTCACGTTTTTCACTATTGTCGATCTTAACACGAATGGATGGTGTTTTATTAATGCTGAATTAAGAATCAAAGACAAAGCAGCTTATTGTCAAAGCTGTCTTAAGAACAACAACAAAACAAGATTAGTGCCACTTAGCTGTGTGTAAATTATACTGATGATCCATCAAGAAAATCAATCGGTGGGAAGAAAAAAATGGTATTTCTGGTTTCTTAAAAATGATCAACATTCACCCTGGCTGGGTGGCTCAGTCATTTGGAGCATCACCCTATTTAACAAAAGGTTGCGGGTTTGATCTCCAGCAAGGGCACATGCCTAGGCTGCGGGTTTGATCCCCAGCTGGGGCGTGTATGGGCGGCAACTGATCAATGTTTCTCTTTCACATCAATGTTTCTCTCTCTCTCTCTCTCCCTCCTCCTCCTCTCTAAAATCAATAAGCATATCCTCAAGTGAGGATTTTTTAAAAATCAAGATCCATCCATCAACATTTTGAGCGCATTTGAGTGCATCCATCAAGATTTTTAGTGCAACCCAAAAGGTCAATCTTCAGGAAAGCTGATGTCAGGCGAGTTAAGCACTTCGGAGTGGAAAGCCACCAGTTCTTCAAAATCGAGAGGATTTAGGGAAACTTAGATAATGGAAAGACTCGGTGCAGAGACCACAATGTAGAAAACATAAATAAGAAAGGAAATCTATATCCAAAATTAGGTCACAATGGGCCAGCTGCTGCTGGGGCTTCCGGGGGCAGCGCCAGGGTGCCGGCCCCCCATGCGTGGGCTTTGCATTTGTCTCCTCCTCGCTGCGCCCATCTCTTTCCTTCCCCGATGTCTCTTCCTTCCTGCTGGCCCACGACGCACAGCCCTTGCGAAAGCCATTACAAATTTCAAGAAACCTTCAGAGCAAAAGAGGAATAGTGCTCTTAACTGAGGATCTTAAGGGATAATTATAAGTGAAATACAAACTCTAAAGCCATCCTTGATTTTATAAATGTTAAATTCCAAAATAACACTCATACTGGCCTAGTGACTCGCAAATACACATGGGACACACATGTGCACACACAGGAGCTCAGTAAGAGGAGGGTCTCACTGAACTGGAATTCAACCACCAGCAAGCTCCAAGTACCTGGAACACAATCCGAACTGGGAGCTAATCTGAATGGTCACTTGAGGATCCGACACCAGGTGAGAGCTGTGAACTTTGTTCACAGTGGCTTCGTTCACTCTCAACCCAGAATCCATTCTCTATTTACACACCAAGTTCTTCACGGTCTAAGCCTAACAGATGGAAACAAAGTGAAACAGGAAAGAGCTGAAGTCGACGGGACGCAGCTGACACACATATGACTCAGAGCTTGGATGAGGGAGAAAAGGGAAAATGATGAAAAGAAGACCTGACTCAAAACACAGCGAGCACCCTGGCTGAGTGGCTCAGTTGGTCAGTGCCTTGTCCCATGCACCAAAAGGTTGTGAGTTCAATTCTCAGTGGGGCACATGCCTCGGTCGTGAGTTCAATCCTGCGCCGCGGAGTGCATGTGGGAGGCACCCAATGGATGTTCCTCTCTCACATCATCGTCTCTCTCTCCCTCTCTCCCTTCTCTCTCTCAAATCAATAAACATATCCTCATATCCTCAGGTGAGGATTTTAAAACAAAAAAATGGCAGCCTCAACAAGACAGAAAGCAGGAACCCTACCAGCCTCCCAGAGATGGGATCACGGATACCACCCGGGGGGACGGACGACGCCAGACAAAGCCCACAAGTAAGAGATGAGACTCTTCAGCTTCAAAGCTCCATCCAGACGAAAGATTTGAACGCAGTTATTCACTCACGGGATTGACTGGGAGGAAACCAAACAGAGCCCCTCTCATTTTTTTCGATTCATACTTCTCTTCTTCGTCCCCAGTCCACATGCAGCTCGCGTTTTGCCTGAGCGGCTGAGCGGGAAGGTGTGAGCCTGGAAGCGCGTGTCCACACACATTCACCCCGGGGCCTCTGTGTCTATGTCCGTGCTGAAATGAGACTTGCTTTCACTGCAGTGCCACACGGTGCCTTCCGGTTCTCTCCTTGTCAGGAACTCTGTCTTCAACAGTGACAAACGGAACGCCCAGTAGGGAGACCACCGCTTCCCTGCCATGGAAGCCTCCTTGCCCTACCTCATCTCGGGTCTGTAGGGCTAAATTGTTCAAAAAGGGAAGGGAAGGGCAGAGAAAAGAAAGAGGAAGAAGAGCTCCAATAAATTTTGGAGGAAAATGTAATGTTAAAGAAAGTCTGACCAGCAACAACATGTGACTGTTAATCCCTAACGCTACCTCAAAGACACTATTGGTAAAGAACTGGGACAGAATCAGTAACCAGGAAGGAGAAGAGTGTTGGGCTTCCAGGTCCGTTAACCTGGAACTTGGCTCCCTGTGGGGCCGGAGCCCCCACTCCACTGTCCAACCCAGGGCAGTGAGGGCAGTGACTGTGCATGTGGCCCCTCTGTGTCCTGCTCGACTCTCTCTCTCTCTCTTTATTTATTTATATATTTATTTTCCTTTTTAGACAGAGGGGAAGGGAGGGAGAAAGGCAGGGAGAGAAACATCAATGTGTGGTTGCCTCTCGAGTACTCCCTAGTGAGGACAAGGTCCGCAACCCAGGCATGTGCCCTGACTGGGGAATCGAACCAGCAACCCTTCGGTTCGCAGGCCAACGCTCAATCCACTGAGCTATACCAGCCAGGGCTCGACTCTCTCTAGTCCAGAGTCCATTCACCACAGCGACCGAGCCGCTTTGTAAAACATGAATCACCCCGCGTCACGCCACTGTTGAAAATTCTAAAGCGGTCCCCCTCTTCATCAGAAAGCTTTCACATCATAGGCTATACAGCCCTCTATGACCTGTCCCTGGCTCCTCCCTGTTCCCACCTCCCTCGGCTCCCCCGCACTGAGTTTCCCCCATGCGGGTCTGCTGACAGCCCCTCAGATGCCCAGCGTGCTTCGGCCTCAAGGCCTCCTCTGCCTGGAAAATGCCACCAGGAATCCACACTCTTGTCTACTCCTTCCCTTCAGGCCTCCGCTCAAGTGTCAGAAAGGCCGTCCCTCCCCAAACAACCTAAACAGAACTACACACACACACGCACACACGCACACCCATCCCTCTTATGCCCTGAGGCTGATTCTTCTTGGCGCTTAATACCACTCATAAATTATATACTTATTGTTTGTTGGCCTGTCTTCCTCCATATCAGGTTGTTATCTTGTAAACGCCATAACTATAATTGGTTGAACGGTGTCTCCAAAAAAGAAATGTTGAAGTCCTAACCTTTGGAATCTGTGAAGATGGCTGCATTTGGAAATAAGGTCTTTGCACATGTAACTAGTTAAGTTACAATGAGGCCACACCAGGTTAGTGGGGGCTCTAAATCCTCCAATGACCAGTGTCTTTCTAAGAAGAGGATAGGATGCCCAAAGGCACGGCCACACAGGGAAGAAGACCACATGAAGACGGAGGCCGAGATTAACATAGATGGTCTACAGCCAAGGAACACCACGGACTTCCCACAACCACCAGAAACTAGACAGAGGCAGGAAAAGTCTTCTGTAGGGGCCCCAGTGGGAGCGTCAGCTCGCAATGACCTTGATTTCAGACATTCAGGCTCCAGAATGGCGAGAGCATAAACTTCTCTCTGGGACAGTTTGTGAGGGCAGCCCTAGGAAATGAACACAATGACCATATTTTGTCACCATTGTGTCTCCAACTGCCTAGATGAGGGTCTGGTCCACACTAAGCACTAAAACAGTAACTGCTGTATGAATAAGTGACAACTGTCAAACCACGCTGTCATCTGCTGGTACCATCAACCTATCCAGGGCCACTGTTAGCCCGTGGCACCCACGCCTCATACTGAGACAAGTGAGAAAGAAGGACCCTGTTTTCTAACTCGCATCAGCCTGTGTAAACACTTCACTTCTATTTTGTTGAAAAATGTCCAAGACATACTGATTATATTAGGTTGAGACCTAACAGGCATAATCCCTGTAATATGATTAATAGCTACCATATGCAAGATGGAGGGGTGACAAATGTTCAACATGACTGGCCTCCCACGATATCCGGGGCCCCGGTTCACTGGGCAGCCCTGACCAAGGTCGACCACACTTCACTCAGGTACTGAAACAGGAATTAGAATTCATTAATAAGATACAGGGAAAGACAAGCACACGCCACACCATCTCTTCCCTGGTCACTCAGCTGAGAGACAGAAGAAACATGGAGCAACTAAGAACAATATTGAAGCAACACGCTGCTGATTTAATGGTACCAGGGATTTTGGAAAACCGCTGTGTGGGTGAACACGAGCGAAGGGGCCCGGTGACTGAGGGACCACTGTTCCTGGGTCAGAAGAACCACAGTGGGTATCCGCCATGGGCAGAGCTAAGCTGGTCCCAGTTGAGGTGCACAGGGCTTCCCCGGTGCTGGGGTGCCCTCCAACAAAACGCAGCGAGGTTGAGTAACTTGCCCAGAATCAGGTTGTTAGGAAGTG
This sequence comes from Mormoops blainvillei, assembly GCA_004026545.1. Lineage (NCBI taxonomy): Eukaryota > Metazoa > Chordata > Mammalia > Chiroptera > Mormoopidae > Mormoops > Mormoops blainvillei. The sequence continues at coordinate 30,124 of PVJD01008101.1, read as the reverse complement.
GCAGCACTTTTTATGTTTATTTTACGTTGAGAATTTTAATAATTACCTGTTCGACTATGATAGTCCTCCTTGTCACGTTTAAAGCTTTCTAGGCTAGTGAACGGGACAAGCCACACACACACAGCCCAAGGCCTTTTAAACCCGGGTTCAAGTTTTCACCCTGACCTTCCCTCCTGCTGTTGACCTCCCACAATCTGCCCTATATTGTGCTTTTAACTCCTGAATACACCACAGCCTTAAACATGAATTTAATTAGGCGTATCAACCATTTACATGGAACGTTCCCTACCCTAGGGCTCGTCGTCCTCCCTTTACCCACTCAATATTCATTAAGATGCAAATCAAATCTCATTTTTCCTATGTGGTTTGTCCACCCCCTTTGCCCCAGAAGGTGAGATGACCACCCCCCTTTGTGGTCTATCTCATCCCGCAGTCCTAGAATTACCTGCATTTATACCCACTTTCCTGAGAATGGAAACTAAGTCCCACTGGTTTTAATACCCGGCACAGGTTGCACGGTAATTACCGTCACCATCCCCCCTGGCATTTATAGCCCTAACCCCTTCGCAGACGTTCTCACAGGAAACTGATGGGCTTCGTGTTATCACCTTTGCCTCACAGGGGAGGCTACCGAGGCGCCTGGAGGTTTAGCAGTTCACTCTGGGACACTGTCCACACACAGGTGAGGGGAGCCAGTGGTCTGACCCCACACCCCATGCCCTTGACCATCACATGCGCTGCCTCCCGTGGACATGTTCACAAAGGCACAGAACCGCTGACAATTCTTTGTTTCATGTTTAACAGGAAGAAAACGTTTCTAATGGAATCAAGCTCATTGAGGATCATTTTGGAGCACGAGGCAGAAACTGATGACACGTGAAATCCCTTTTGTGAACAACACAGTCCTGCTTCTTGGGTCTGAGCTCCACCTCCTCCACCCAAGGCCTTCGTCTGCCCACCTCTGCACGTGGCCTCTCCCAGGCGTGTCCGTGTTCTCATGTGTCAGCCTCTCTCCATGTGTAAAGTAGCTGAAACTCAGAGAATGCTGAGCAGGGGCAAGGGGAGGTCTCTTTCTAACAGGGACAACCTCTTGGGATGCATTTGGAAGCCACCGCACAGACATTCATGGCAACTGGGTCAAGCAACTCGCCTGCAGGAACAGACTCAGGAAAACACCGGGAAGGAGAGTGTGAGGTCTTAGCAGCCGGGGTTACCGCCCGCACTCCGCAGAGGGAGGTGAGCGCCTCTTCACCTCAATCCACGAGGACGCCCAGAAATGACGGACTTCTGCTGGGAAGAGGTGGCCTGCTGGATGTAACAGAGTTTTTTAAACCTTTTCTCTTGACCCAGTTTTGAGGTCATGGCTGAAGATCCTTCCTGAGCAGCCAAGGAAATCTGCCCTCCAAACACCTCGCTTCTCAAACTCACACTCAATGCACTAACCCCACCCCCACCCCCTGCTCTAGTCACCCCAGGGCCACATACCAGACAACCAGGGACAGCCTCTGCGTCCCAGAGCCCTGAAATTACTCAGACCAAGCCTGCCTGCCCTGCCTCTCCTGTTCCTTCCCACGGAAACCACGATGAAGGCTCGTGCCCAGGTGTCCCACCCCCTCTGCTCCTGGGTGAGCCCAGGGCTTGCTCCTGGGGCCCCATGGCGGGGCCTGCCCCTCCTCCTGGGAACTGTGCATAACTACCTCTCCAACGCAGCCTCGGCTGATCTGCTGCCCTAACGCTACCTGCATCTTCTGTTAATACACTCAAGGTTAACGTGATGGAAGGCAGGTCCCCCCACCCCCCAGCCAGACGACAAGGAAGCGGCAGCGCTGAGATGGCACCTGCGGGCATCGCCCCTTCACCGTCCACAAGGCTTCGGGCAGCTGCCGAACAGGTGATGAGAGAGGACAAGGGGTAGATATTCCCACTGCCGTCCTGGGAGGGGCAGGCGAGCTTCGCTTTGCTCTTTAAAAAAACCTAAAACGCCGAACACAGCACCCAAAGGAAAAGGATAACAAATGCATTCAGTATGGAGAGAGAATACATTCTCAGCTGGGATTACCAGTAAATAGGTTCGTCTGAAATTATAAGGATACAGTGCCATTTTTAATCTTTTTTATTGTGGCAAAATATACATAGCATAGAATTTACCATTTTATCTACCTTCAGTGAATGGCTCAGTAACATTAAGTGTGTTCAGTGTTGTTTAACTATCCCCACCATCATTTCCAGAACCTTGCTTCATCACCTCGAACTGAAACTCTATGCCCCTTACACACTAACTCCCCATTCCCTCCTGTCTCCGGCCTCTGGTACCCACCATTCTACTTTCGGTCTCTGTGAACTGGACTATCCTAGGTACCTCATATAAGTGGAACAATATGAGGTCTTTCCAGATGGTTTCCAACCATGTACTATGAAAAATAGAGACATTTATTGAAGAACACACAAGACACAATAAACATTGTACACAGGACAATGTCACCTCAGTCCCCTTCCAAGTAGGTACCTTGGGACCTCACACAGTTCTCCCAATCGTCATCAGCTGCCCTGTCATATTTTCCTGAATTTCGCTGGTGGTCTGAAATCTCTTCCCTTTCAAAGGTGATTTTAGATTTGGGAAAAGCCAGAAGTCCAGGGCGCCAAATCTGGGCTGTAGGGGGGCTGAGTCACCTGGGCGATTTGATGTTTCACCAAAAAATTCTGCACCAGACGTAATGTGTGAGCAAGCTCATTGTCACCAATCACCAGTTGCCCATAGCTGCGGCCTCTGATCATCAAAATATTTTCTGCGGAGGACTGTTCAAGTTTAATGCAAAATTTGATGCAGATTTGCTGCTCTACTCACCCAGTCATTTTGAATGTGACAGCGACACAGTACACGTGCTCATTCAACGGTGTCTACCACCCCCACTGACTAGTACAGTGAAGTCATCATTGTTCACACATGCACATTCCAGTCCACTCTCCTTGGCTGCCAGGTTACACTGATATCATGCAAACTATTTTCATTATATGAACAATGGCTAGACTTTTTCTGGGCAGACCCCTCACATATAGTGTCATTTTTAAGGAAATCCAAGTACTCTGCAATATTCTTTAAAAAGTAAAAAAAAAAAAAAAAACTGATATGCCCTCTCTCTTTGACTTTTCGGGGTTTTTTTGCTTTCTGAAGGTGCATCTGTGCTTGATGAACGCTGTGTAGACAATTCCATATTTTGCATATGCACAGCACATAATTTCGTAGGGACTTTACCGAAAAAGAAATCCCCATCCCTGCACTTCAGCAGTCACTATGCTTTTTGCTTACACAGTATCAGAGCCATCGAAGGCTAAGCTCACTCACACGTACAGAGTTACACTACGCACAGCTCATGTGGAAGCTCCGCATAGTAGAAGCGCAGCCATACCGCTTACGGCACAGCGTGAAAAACCCGTGAGAGGAAATCAGACTTTTAGCAAATCAAAGAGGAAAACACTCCCTGAGCAAATTCTGGAGTCTAGGAGAAAGAATTGCTCATAATGACAGTTCCAAACACCCTGCAGTACTAGAATAATAAATATGGAAAAAACCACACCTCCCTTTAGTACTAACCAGTTTTTGGTCTTTTGAGCAGAACCTGCATCAGGGGCTTTGGGGAAAGTAATTGGCAAAACGATCTTTGCTATTTCTCAGAATCAAAGTCATCACCATCGATGCACATAATGTCTTCTACACAGAAAGACATTAGGGTGGTAGATGAGAAGAAAGGTGGTAGGAAAGTGGGGGACCACCGAATGAAGCAGGGACGTGTGTGGTAGAGGAACTCCAGGTAGAACGCCAGGGCTGACACTTCCTCCCGGCGCTCAGCCCAGCCCCCTCCCCTCTAAGGCCCTCCACTCCCTCAGCTGTGGAGCAGAGAGGTGCTCCTGAAGATTCCAGAGACAGGGAGAGACTCCCCTCCCCGCAACGGAAAACTCATCTCGCATTCAGCACGCACACTGCCCGGCGCCCTTTAATAAGCCGCGAGTTTTGGTGAGGGACCACACTAACGGTGACCTGGAAATGACACCCTAACTACCAAACGCTTTGCTCTCTGGCTTCGGTTTCTCTCTTCTCCCCTCCGTTTGAGAGGTTTCTCTGCAAATGCCTCAGTGTTGCCCAGGCTTCCGCCTCAGTCAGGCTGGCAGGTACCCCGTGTTCCCTACACAGTGGCTGGTCCCGTCCATGTGCCCACGTCATCCTGCCTTGCCCATGAGGACGCCGAGGCCAGGAGAGACACAATGACCAACAGAGGCCTCGGGCGGGTTTGCCTTCTAGAAGCCCCATCAACCCGTCCCTGTCCATTCTCACTCCCCCATCCGAGGCCACAGCCTCCCTCCTTTTCTCTAAATGTGTCACGCAATGCTGAGAGTGAACAAGGGGTGACGGCTATAGAATAACCACCATGGATGGGCCCGTCGTCCAGTTTACAGGGCAATGTTTTCCTGAAACCGTTGGAGCCTCCAGTCCGCGCCATGTTCCACTGCCAGCCCCAGGGCTGCCCCCCGGCGCCTTGGGTGTTTACCATTTCCTGTAGGATTTATGCTTTTCCTGCGTATGTACGTATCCTTAAAACATACTGACTGTTGTTTTGTCTTTTTAAACTAAATAATCAGTACTGTATGCATTCTCCCGGGCCTTGTTTTTCTCACTGAGGTCATGAACACGAGATTTACCCATGCTAATGTCCGTGGATATAGTCCACTCCCTTTCACAACGGTGCAGTATTTTCTTACGCAATTCACTTATGCGTAGAAGAAACACTCCAACAATAAAGCAAGGAGTAGCTCGCTTTCACATGCACAGGGCCATGAAATTGGAATGGAACAGATAGCCGTCAAGCCTGCTTTATTTCCCCCATTTCCTTACATGGATTTGATATCCATAGTTAACTTAAACACTAAGTCAATTCAGACACACTTATTTCTAGAGTAATTACTTACAAACGGCCCTATGTTTTAAATACCAGAAATAGGTACTTGTACTAGAATACAGAAAACCTGGACTAATAACTACCTGGTCCCAGAGATTTAATGGTGTAAGCTGTATAAGTTTGAGAGAAAAGTGTGGAGGATTATATATCCATCTGAAGGAGGTACCGGGACTCAGATGTTCTACAAAAGGAGGTTTACAGGAATGGAACAACCCCACCGCCAATGAATGCGGTAACCCCGGCCAGCACCATATGTTCATCTTTCCGTCACCCAGTGGGAAGAAGAGTCGCCCCAGATAACTGCACGCTGCCGGGGGGAAGGGGGTTGGCACATGCCAACGCTGAGGCACTGAGAGAAATGGGGAAGTGCAGCCCCGGAAGAAGCCAGCACTTTGGAGAAATGGCTGGTCCATCTGTCTTTAAGGGTTGCTTCAGGAAGCAACCAGCTGTCTGATATTGGGGAAGGTAGAAAAATAACTTAAATTTAAAATAAAATTATATTAGCCCTGACTGAGGGGCTCAGTTGGTTGAAGCGTCATTCGTACCCCAAAAGGTTAAGGGTTCAATGAGCGGTTGAGGTGCGTGTGGAAGGCAAGAGATCAATGTTTCTCTCTCATATTGATGCTTCTCTTTCTCTCTCTCCTCCTTCCTCTCTCTCTAAAATCAATTAAAAAAAATACCCCTGCATGAGGATTAAAAAATGGTAATACAATAAAATTATGTTAGAAGGCATTCAGGTCTGTTCCGTTTTGCTTGTTTCCAAATCACGTCCAATGTCTTGATCCAGTTTTATTGGCTTTTGCAGTGAAGCACTGGGCACTTTAAATCATTTTGTAAATTTTAGCAAAGGAGAATAAACTGCCAAAACACTTCAGAAATCCATGTTATTTGTATTCCATAAGGCACGTCTCTGGAAATGCACAGGCCAACGGGACAGAGTCAGCCGCGGTATTTAGCACCCGGGGAAGCGAAGGAGGAGGCAAGGTCACTTGGTTGTCCCCACAGTCGTGTTCTTTACTTAAAAACTCAGACGTGCCTTTCCTTTGTGGAAATTCTTGCCTCCATCACCGCCCTCACCTGGAACTTTTAACCTGCAGACACCGCCCAAGGGTTTTGAGGACACATTGCAAACATACCATCAAGAGGGAGCGTTGCCAATATTGCTTCATAAGCAAAATCACTGCGAGGTTATCCGTCATGACCGCAAGGGACAGTGGCAGCTGAGCGAGAATTTGACTTTTTAGTCTCAGTTTCCTGCTTTTAGCTCAAGCTCCTCACAGTTCCTTCCCTTGCTCCCTCCTCCCCCTTTCTACCACAGACACGATTAGAGAGGACACTCCTCAGAGGTTCATTTATTGACAAAACGCACAGCAACAAGACCAACACACAGAATCTCTTGTTCAAGAAAGATCTAGAAAATGATGAAAGAGACCACATGCATCATCCCCCGCCATCCCCAGGTAGGAGCGAGAGAAGGCACCGTTTTAAGTTTCTCAAAGTGGGGAGCTTCAAACCAACCCTGCAATTCCTCCGCTGAGGCCTCGCTTCCCGCCAGCTGGGTCTGGGTAGGCAAAGTCAGGCCTGAAAATCCGGCCTCACGTGTTCAGACAGACGATAAATATCCCAGGAGCGTGGCAGGAACTTACTCCCTCAATAGTTCAAATGTGCTAAAAATATAAACTATAATTCAGCTTTTAAAACTTCTGTGGTCCTGTCATAACAACAGCGGGCCCGACGTGAGGGGCAGAGAGAAAAGACAATTAATAGTTCCCCCGGGCAAACACCACACCAGCTCTTTTCCTTCAGCCCCAGCAGACGTTTTGCATGAAAGATCCCACCTGTCAGTTTTTCATGTCTCAGTACAGAAATCTCTGAGGCAGCATTTTTATTCCAACGCGGAGGTAAGTTTTATGAAAAATGCCTGCTACAGCCAGCTGGTGTCAAACTGTTGGGCTGTTAACTAGGAGCGACCTGAAAATCCTGTGATTCTGCCTGTTTCATCAAGGCGGGCCCTGCGAACTCTTTGTGACCACTTCTGATGCCCGGCTAGGGGGCTGGGGAGACCCCAGCAGGCAGGGACGCTGGCAGAGAGGGTGGAAGCGAGAGGGGCCCCCTTCATATTCCTTCTCAAGTCACATACTCCTGTCACAGGAACTTTCTCCCGCACCCCTGTAACAGACTCCTTCTGTAAAACAGGATCAAGCAAAGACACATCCAAGGCCTGCATTCCGATTTTCTGTTACCATATTTGTTATATGAGCACATCGCGCTACCTAACACCAACAGTGGTCATGTTGGACACAGAAGGCCCTCAAAAAGGCAGGTCCCCCGCTCAGTATTTAAACAGAGCAGGAGCACAAGGCCCAGAGAAGCTAGGATTTCAGGTATCAGCTCCCCTACTAAGTGGCCGGGTAGGGCGCATGGACCACAGCCTCCCCGCTCCAGGGAGGCGTCTCTCCTGTTGAAACTCGGACGTTGAGTCCAGAGTTACGTGCCCACCCCTCCACCCTTCTGAACAGGGGACCTCAGAATCCTACCCACTAGGCCACCAGTTGTCACTCATTCAGCTGACCCCCCTGACGTTGGCATCCTGAAGCTGTCTGATCACACGGGGCAGGAGCAGGTGTCACCAGCCACTCCGGGCCTGGCGCTTAAGCAACCTTAGTGCAGACCTGGAGTCGTGAACCCTGGGTTCAAGCTCTGGATCTCTACACATTGTTTTTAACCCACAGGGGCCCTGGTCCCCTGTCCTCGCGGTGGAGACACCATTGTGCTGACCCACGGGGCCCCGGCCCCCTGTCCTCGCGGCAGAGGCCTCAGTGTGAGCCCCCGTGCGCTGCAGGCATCCGTGCTGTTCACTAATATAACTCGGAGATGAGCTTCCACAACAAGCACCCAACGGCCTCTCCCTGGTTTGGCTTCATTCTTCCTCCATAGCAAGAAGAAGGTCCTCTTACTGCCATGTCCTCTCACGTAGACCCTGCAGAATTCTGGGGGTCAGAAGCAAGATGGCCTAACCGGACTTGTCACATTTCCCCAAGACCTGACTCTTTTCCTCTGTCCTACCTCTGAGTCGATGGCTCTGCCACCAAGGAGAAAGCTAGAGAGTGGGAGTTACCCCAGACCCGCATCCTCCCCCCCGTCCCATGGAATCCCTGTTAATTCTCCTTTCCCAGGGTCCATTGTGTGTGTCCATTTGCCTCTCCTCTCCTTCGGACGGGCCCCTCAGTTCCCATCAGGCCTCGGGCTTGTGTCCTGAGTGGCCTCTGCCTGCAGCCTGGCCCCCGTCTGCCCTGCACACAGCTAAGTGCTCCAAGTCCGGACGACATAGCTCTCACTAAAACGAGCAGGGGCTCTTCAAGCCTTCAGGACAAAGTTCAAGTTCCTCGGTGTGGCATACACTGTAGGCGATCAACCTTTTGGCATCTCCGGGCCACACTGGAAGAAGATGAGTTGCCTTGGGCCACACATTAAATACGCTGCGACATGTAATCACAAAAAAAAAAATCTCATAATGTTTTAAGTAAATTTACAATTTTGTGTTGGGCCGCATTCATAGCCATCCTGGGCTGCGTGTGGCCCGCAGGTCGCGGGCTGGACACCCCTGGGCTGTACAGACTCATTTGGGACCTGGCCCTCGGCCCTTGCTAGCCTCCCCTCCTCCCACTTTGTATCCATTGACACCAACTCCCCTACGAGGCCCCCCGTGGTGGTCTGTGCTGTGCCTGCCGCAGAACGGCCCTTCCCACCTGGCTGCCCGGCCACCACTCACCTCCCCAGATGTGAGCCCCCAGGCAGGGGTGCAGCAGGGGGGCCCTCGTTGTTCACCACTCTGTTTCCTCCGCCCAGCAGTGTCGGGTGCACATCAGCAGAGAGTTCATGAATATCACTGAAAGAATGAGCAAGCTGGCTGTTCCAGCCTCAGAGTGAGCATCATTTCCTCTGGGGAGCATTTGTTGGTTCCTGTCCTTACTCTCAAAAATCAAACCTGTCACCATTCGCTTGCGTCTCTCTCAGCCCACATCACCTGCTGCTGCCTGTCTCAGAGCGTCTGCTGCGCTGTGTTCTGAATGCTCAGTTCCCTTGCGTCTTATGTTTGTTGGCTCAGTGTTTCTGTCTTTGTCTCTCTCTCCCACCTCTTCCCCTTCCTTCCATCGTCTCCTGCGTGTCTGATACAAACGACCAGGTATGTGTCTGATACAAACAACCCTGAATCCTGTGTGATCAGCATCTCTGCAGGCCCGTCATTAGGCACAGTGACAAGCAGATGCAGGGTGGGGCAAAATAGGTTCAGAGTTGTTCACATAGAAAATAATACAGTAACTGATAAGTAATCATACAAGAATAAACTGTGTTGCACATACTCTCAGCTCTAAATTCACTTTTGCCCCATCCTGTCTACGTGCTATCCATACATTTCAGGCCATTACGCATTCACACCGGGATAGAGAATCTTTTTTGCCGCCCTGGCCAAGTAGCTCAGTTGGTTGGAGCATCATCACATACACCGAAAGGTTGCTGGTTCGATTCATGGTCAGGGTCCATACCTAGGTTGAGGGTTCGATCCCGGGTCTGGGCATATACAGGAGGCAACTGATTGATGTTTCTCCCTTTTCCTCTCCCTCTCCCTCTAAAATCAAAATAAACATATCCTCAGGTGAAGATTAAGCAAAAAAAAAAAAAAAAAAAGAATCTTTTTTCCTAACTAATTCATGAGCCTAATGTCATCGACAACATGTTCCAAGGCATGGCATCTAATCCAATTTGGTGCAAATCTGATGAGACTGAACCTTTCTCATCCAGAAACACAAAGCCACCTCACTGTGTAGACAAGAAATGGCGTACAAATCACAACGCGCGTGTGCTGTAATGAGACAGGACACGATCAATTACACGTCCTATTTAATATCCTGTTTCTTCAACGATGCCCGAAGGAGCCGTAAGGAGACAGTGAGACAGACAGACTGATGGGAGTGGAGCAAGCGGCTCTGAGACGGAGAATGGAAAACTCAGACACACTTTCCCTGAAAGACACACACGTCTAATTCCAGTCCAGTCCAACTGTGAATGATTGAGACAGGATTTGGGGGGCTTCTGGAGTCACTTAGTTTGAGATGACAGGAAGCATCACTGTGTGCCCCCCTCAAAGAAAGATGCTCCTTTATCTGGTTGTCTCTCATGGTTTCGGGAGTATTTAGAGATTACCTCACTCCCTTGCTGTAGGGACCCTGAGGACAAGCCTGCAAGTCAGTCAGCCTGTGCTGGGGACGGGAGCACCTTCCCCCAACAGGTGACTATTAAAAATCACCGAGCCCGGATGTGCTCTGTCTGGCTAAACTGCGTTTGTGAAATCAGAGAGAAAACTCCTGCAGTGTCGCCTGTGGCTGCGCCTGTGGCTGCGCCCGTGGCTGCGCCCGCAGCAGGAAGGGGACGGGTCGGCAGGCCTGGGAGCAGACGCCGAGTCTCTGCTGCACGACACGCGTGACCTGAGAGTCTGTCCTGGGGCGCAGGTTGCTCATCGATTCCACGAGGTGAAAAATAACACCTACCTGTGAGGGTTTGATGTGAATTTGCAGGGATATGAGTTCAAGAAGTTGGCACAAATGATGGGGGTGAATATTATTATCATGGTTTTGCTTCAACTTTTCTGGTTGGGGGGCGTTCATACAACAAGGAAACTTTCACTGATTGAAAATTTGAACCGACTAGCTTGGTTGCCAGGGTGAGATGCAAAGTGGGCACCAGATCAAGTTCTCTGGCCGTGAACGTGGGGAGGGGCAGGGAAGCTACGGCCGAGAAGCAGGAGCTTGGCTGAAAGTGCCCTAGAGGTTAGCTTGTGTCCCCCTAGAGAGACATGTTGCAGTCCTTAACCCTCAGGGCCTCAGAATATGGTTTCACTGGGGGAAGAGGGTCTTTAAAGGGGTACTCAAAGTAAAATGAGGCTGTAACAGTGGGCCCTGACCCAAGGTGTCCGGCGTCCTTGTTAGAAAGGAGCTTGGGACACAGGCTCACACCACGCCTAGCGTCGGGGACCACAGGAAGACACAAGGAGAAGATGGCCATGCACAAGGCAGGTGCAGAGGCCTCGGAAGGAACCGACCCGGCCGACACGCTGACCTTGGACTTCCAGGCTCCGGGACTGTGAGGTAGTGATTTCTGTGGTTGAAGCCCCTGGGTCTGTGGAACTTCGTTAAGGCAGCCCCCAGAAACTAACACAGAGGGCCAACGGATACCCCCCGGCAGAGACCCCACCCCCGACCACTGCAGTGCTCCACGGCAAAGACGAACCTGCCTCCCGCCATTCCCCACCCACCACCATCGAAGGAACAACTCTGCCCCACCAGGCGAACAATTGCCTAATAATCTTCGACTTGAAATAAAAGCAAGAGACAAAAGTTATTCTTAAGTGTTCAAACCTTTCATTTGAAAAATTGCTCCCAACCTGAGAAATAACAGAACTGAACCGAATCTTCTTGTCTTCTCACTCCCCTCATCTCAGGTGCCAGGCCTCACCTATGTGACGGCTCTCAGTGTCACGTGTCCTCTAGGCTTCCCCAGAGACCAGGCCTCCTTGGTTCCCACCTGGATGTCTCTAACGTACCTCAAATCCGTGTGTTCAAAACCAGAAGTATGATCCACACCTGCCATCCCTGGTCAATCACCAGGGTTCAGACAAACACTGCCACGTAACCAGACCTGCTCCACGCTCCGTGAGTCACCCCAGACAACCATCAGCATCCACCCACTGTCTCTCCTGAATCTCTCCTGGACTTCTGTCCATCACAGCTGACTTCACCCTTTCTCCATCTTTCCCTCACCTGACCCACCATAACAGCATCCCCCCAAGCAGGTCCCTCGCCACACTCCTGCCTCTACGGTCAGTTCTCCTCACAGCAGCCCACGGGGTCCTTGAAAAGCACAGACTCATCACATCTCTGTCTGCAGAAAATCTATGAGGCATTCTCAGGCACTGGTGGGGCCGCGAATCTGAACAGACACGTTAGAAAACTGCTGGACAGAATCCACTAAAGTTAACCAGACGCATAACTGAAGTCCCAGAAATCCCATGGTTGGGAAAACACCCACCAGAAAGGTGAAACAGGGTCACCAAGTAGTTCGCAGAGGAGCAACTCGCACCAGCCAAACACGGAAGCTACCAGAATGTCCAGCAACAGCAGGACTGGTAAGTCACGTCCCAGTCGCACGGTAACTACTGGCACAAGGAGTAAGTGGGCAGTCTCGTACCGTTGCGTGAAAGAAGTCAAACCGGGTACAAAGGTATGACTCCATTTAAATAAAGTTCAAGATCGGTCGAACAAAACTACGGTGCACAAAGTAGGTACGCGTTGCCGTGGGAGCACGCAGTGACTGGGGACGGGTGTTAATGCTGTTCTGTTTACTGACCTGGGTGCTGGTCACATGGTGCGTTCACTGTGAAAATGCATAAACGGACTGGTATGGGTGTGTGTCATGGAATAAACATGTGCATCCCTCCCAAATCCACGGGATGAAATTACCTGCCATGTGATGGTCTTAGAGGCAGGGACTTTGGGGGGTGATTAGGTGAGATGAGGTCATGAGGGCATGGCTCTCGTGAGTGGAATTAGCCCTTATAAAGGGCTGAGCAAGCCCGTACTGCTCTCTGCTCCCTGACGGGTGAGGACACAACGAGGCGTCTGCCACCTGCGACCAGGAAGGGCCCTCGCCACCACACGACTGTGCTGGCTCCCTGATCTCAGACGTCCAGCCCCAAGAACGGTGAGAAACAAGTGTCTGTTGTTTATAAGCCTCCTGGTCTGTTACTTTGTGACGGCAGCCCAAATGGTGTTATAAGACAGCGCGCTGTGCTTGAGTTAAAAAAACGGAACGATCTAACACCAGTGACTTTCCGCTGCCCTTTAGAGAAAGGTCAAGGTCCTTCACTAGCTCCAAGGACCTTCCCGGCCTGGTTCCAGCTGTACTCTGAACCCAGGGCTCCCCACCCTCCGCTCTCCCTCTCGGGGCTACGGCTGTCCTGGCCTCACCGATCTGCTCGCCGCCCCATAAAGCCACCGACGTCCACTGACCCCAGGGTCCTCGCACGGGCTGCGCAGTCCTGTCCCTTCACCTGTTACTCTCACGCACCTCCTCGGAGACATCTGCCCCCGGCCCTGGCTCCAGATGGACCAGGTGCCCTTTGATGCCCTTGTGCTTCCCTTCATGTCACCTGTGGCAGTTGATAATCACGGGTTTGCGTCTTTGATGCCTGCCCGTCTCTCCCACCAGACTTGAGAGCCACACGCGCAGCCAGGGTACATACACATGTGGGTCCGTCACGCCGAGCCCAGCACCAGCCTGGTGGTGTGTGCTCAGTAGTCACGGGCTGAACAGCGAGCCGTTTCTTTGATCGGACGTCTCAACAGACGGCCTCCCAAGTTACTGAGAAGTTTCCTTCTTCACGTCTAATCCGTTTCTACTTCGACTCGAGTTCATTTTATTCTCATCTTGCCCTCAGTGAATATGAATTAAGATCCTCACCGCTGAATTTCCATTTTCCACACACTCTTTTTACATCTTTGAAGTTAGCTATTAAATCGCTTTTGATTTTCATCTGTTCAGTAGAAATCAGCTGATCCATACAGATAAGTCATTCATTTTGACTGTCTCGTTGTGCTTTTGTTTAAATGTAAGCACAGCCATGCGACATTACGTGAAGAAAAGCCAGATCAGAACATCTATGTCTCACCCCTGGCTGTGGACGGCTGCTCACACGGCCGCACAGAACACACCTAAAATCACATTAATCTAACCTCATAGCCACTGAACACCGGCCAGGCGAGGGCCCAGAAACTCACAGCACTCGGGCAACGTGTCCGAACTTAGCAAGCCAGCTGCTGAGAGCCGGAGACAGGGCCAGAACACAGGAAGCCTTGCCTGAGCATCTTAGCCTGTACTCCGGGGAAATACAGTAATGCGCATTATTTTCCCTCCACCGGTAAATAAGCTGAAAAATACAAAACTTTGGAAGGGCCCTTGTGGGGCTGGGCCCTGGGTGGGAAGTCCCTTCCATGGCCACACATGAGAGCTGTCATGGTCCCTCACCACCTCCTTCCACAACTGTCTCTGCGTGACATGAACTGGACTCACGAGGGGACGCCTGGAAGACATCTTTATATGTGGTGCTGGGAAATGACACACAACGGGGGATTATTTTAAAATGTAAAAGGAAATATTAAAACCAAAAGCCTATGTCAAAACCAATTTCCTAACTAATTGCTTATCTGGGGTGCAGAGAACCTGCCTCAGAAATACGCAGCCATCTCGGAATACGCGGGAGCCCCGACAACCGAGGGTAGGCGGAGAGCGAGCCGAGTGAACGAGAATTTTCTTCTGTGGGTTTCCGAAGCATTGTCAGGACTGCGCTCCTGTCATCTGGATTGGTTTAAAATAAAACTCAGTTGGGCTTTTTTTTTAAGCACAGATGGAAAGAAGAACACAAAGGCGAGCAGTGTGCAAACACCAGCAGAATTTCAAACAGTCGTGGGCAAAGAAACGGAAAATAAGCATAAGTCTGGGGACAGCCGCAACTGCGGTCCTAGAAAGGCGTTTTCCAAACTAGCATGTGGACGTTTTCATGACGAAGAATCTCTGTTGTTCTGTCTTTGGCCAAAGCATCAGACCAGGGGTCTGTCGGGGACCCAGAGAGCGGGGACATTGGGGCCGGCGGGCGGGGACCGGCAGAGCAGAGTCGGACTTTCAGGAGCTTTCCAAACAGTCAGATCAATACAGGGAGTGGGGAGGAACAAGAAAGAGTTTTCAAAGAAACAGAGAGAAGCGACCTTACGAGCAGAACCAGCATGACACACGCATTTTTTTTCATTGCTAAGAGGGGGAGCCCTGTTAAGGACTGAAAGAAAGCCGGTGTTAACAGGACTGAGACGCCTGCATGATTGGACAGAGTAGATGATCAAGCACCAAAGCAAATTCTCATTTCTGAGACATCGAGACTGATCTGCCCAGCCGATTGCATCTGCACGTGTCACATCCATCGGGGCGTCACCAGGGCCAGGAAGCTGCCGGCACACCCACGGAGCCACCCTGCTGCCACGCAGGCACGCCCGCAGCATGGCACCCCCCACAGGAGAGCCGGGGCAAGCCCAGGTTTCCCTTCGGGGGTGAGGGACGCAGCCAGAACCGCAGATAGTGACCCTGTCGCAGTCCATCAGCGGCTCTCCTTTCAGGTGACGACAGGCGGCCAAGGAGAGGAAGGAGAGAGCAGCTGGCAGGGGCCGTGGGCGGGGCTTGGCCAGTGCCAGGGAGCCACCCGGGAAGCCATTCAGAATTGCCTCGCTCCCCAGACCCCACATGCCACACACACGCACACATGTGACACACACCACCCACACCAAACACACGACATAACATGCACACATGCACACCACACAATGCACAAACCATATGAGTACACACCACACACAGCATGTACATGCATGCAGACCACATATCACACACATGCACTGCACACATTCACACAAAAACACACGTACATACCATGTACATATGGCACACACACACCACAAACAGCACACACATCAGGTACACACTTTCCACATACCTCACGCACACACATCAAGCATGTGCACACACCACACGCTTGGTGTGCCAATGCCCATGCACATATACAGCAAACATGCAGCACATGCATGCATGTCAAAACCAATTTTGCCCACACGTGCACACGTGGTTTACATGTGAGCATATGCACCAAACACACAGCACACGTGTGCACACCAAACAGCGCACACACAACATATACCTGCACACACATGTGCACATGCATACCAAACAGCACACGTGTGCACACACAGCACACAGTATAGACATACACTGCACACACATGCACACACACTCCACTCCCTCCTCCAACCTCATCACCTACTCTCTCTCATCGCCACCTCATGTCTCTCCCTCCTCGACTAGACTCCTAGCCTGCGGGCCGCCCTCACAGGCACCAACGGTCCTGCAGACATCATTCGGGCTGGAAGACGGACTGAGCCCACTCTCCGCACGCAGAGGCATGTCTGAGGGAGCTGGAGTCCAGGATGCCCACCGCGCCCTGTGCAGTCCTCCGGCCCTGCTCTCAGGGAGGACAAAACTCCCAAGGCCAATCCAGCTACGCTAATAAGCTGATATTTAAATTAATTGTGAAATAGCAATTCCTTAAGACCAGGCCTGTTATTAAAGGTAAACAGGAAGTGGCCTGAACGATATAAAAATCGTGTACAGAACTGCTCATATGTTCTCGGTTCAGACACTTGATATATAACAAAAAAGCTGTTCTTTAGGAAGAGGCTGGTTTAAGGGGGACACTTCGTTCAACTCCATTAGCTGTTAATAGCAAAAGCCCTGTGACTGCGTTATAATTGGCGCTTCCTGGCTGCATGCTGGCATTCAGGCTGGGGGTGACATGCCGGGCGGCAGCAAGGTCAGATCCCCTGAGGCCCCAAAGTTCAAGTGCAAGAAGCCACAGGGACCCTTTCGTTGAGAGCCGGCAGAGCTGGCAGAGCCAGCATTCACCTGCGAGAGTTTGCTCTTCAAGGGCAGAGGGCTGGACATGGCTGCATGACCTGTTCCGCCAAGGTCACAGGTGAAATAAACCTGACCAGCTGATGCCAGAGGCTGGAAATCAGTGTCCAGTCCCTGGAGCAAGGGCGTGGCATGAACCGTGTGAGGAACTGGATGAAGAAAAGGGCAAATTAGGAATCAGCCTTCCCTCTCCTGGAAGCCATCTGAGGGCAATAGCTCGGGGACCCGATGGCAAAGCCAGGCAGAGGCAGCCCTGAGCCAGGCCGCAGGCTGGATTTCATCCTCACCCAACCCCTAGGCAGAAGCCCTTGACAGTGACCAGCCAGTACAGTGGTATGGGACATTCCCTGTTCAAGAGCCTGCAGTGGAGGTCTTGCCCCCTCCCAGTGGGCACGTGGCTGGGCCCCCAAAGCAGGGGATGTGGATAGAAAAATCATCCCATCGCAGCAGTCTGTGCGTCAGCACTGACCTAGGCACCTGGGATTAGTTCATTAAGCACACGACCCAGGAAATAGAACTACAGTGCCACCTTGGTACTCGTCATTAAATCGTTGCAGAACGCACAGCGAGTGCCAAAACTGACGAGTACCGGAGAACGATGAAGCATTTTCTCTTGTGGAATGGCGTCATGACTCACACAAGTTGTAGAAGCTCAAGTCCCAAGCAAGCACCGGGTGCTGAAACATTGTTTTCTCATCAAAATGAGACAAGTACAGGGTCTGACAAGTTCTGAAGCCGATGACTACCAAGGTATGACTGCGTCGGGCCCTACCTCAAAATGGAGGGAAACACCAGGCCAAGTCTCACGGCCTCAGGGCCGGGCCAGGGCAAACGGCAGGAGCTAGCGGGGTGTGGGTGGGCAGGGACGGACTGATGACGAAGGGGATGCTCTGCCAGCGTGCACTCTGAGTCATGAAGAATATGACAGGCCATTTTCCAGATCAAAGTCGTGTTCTACACCAACAGGCCCAGAGAAGGCCACGGTCACGTGCTACATGTTTTAGGTGGTACATGACACACGCAGTTTTCATCAGTTACTGGGTTAGCATTCAACCCCAAGAACAGGGATTCAGGAATGAAATGAGAAAGCCAGGCCATGTGGGGAGACCAGCCAGAGGAGGAGTGGGTGGCCCTGGTGAGGCTGTCAAGGCGTGGGGCGTCAGCCAACCAGCTCGTGAATCCCGGTGAACCTTGGTGGACTGGAGTGCTGGGTCTATGTCACCTAAAAATAAACCTTATCATTAAAAAGAGAAAAATATGTGAGAGACAAGCTTCAATCTATCACATGGATCCTGAAATACAGTGAGGCCCACGACCCAGAAGCATAAGCCTGTTACAGCCTAGCCGGCCAGGGAGAGAGAATGTCCACAGGCAGAAGTCAGAACGAAGGCTGAAGGTGAGAGCAATGGGAGGGACGCCGGAAGCAAATTCAAACATCGTGCAGGACCAGAGCTGCTGGGAACAGATCCCGCAGCCAACAGGGATGCCTGTGAAGGCTGTGACTTAGAGGGCCGACTTCTTTGAGGACAGAAACAGGACAGTCCACCAGGCAAAGAGGCGGAGATCAAAGCACAGTCGGCTAACCATGGGTGAAGCCACCCACACGAAGGTGCCACCAGCCACAGATCGTGGAATTCGATGGCACTCTCCACCAAGTACGTGGTCCAGGCAGAGAGAAGCATCTCACAGCTGTGGGCACAGGCTGTGTTCAGTGTTGGTGCCCTCCATGGGGGAAATGCATGATCTAGAACAAGGGTGACTGTCCCCACAACGGCCTTCTCGGCCAGACTGGGTTTCTTCTCTCTATAAAAGCCCAGAACTTCTACTCTCTTACCCCTTCCAAGTGCTGCCTCGGCACCTACCGAAACTCTGAGGACAAACGCGAAAGGAAATGACTCAGATACAGAGAACAGGTTGATGGTTGCCGGGGAGGGGGTGGGGGCAGGGGTGGGGGGACTGGGTGAAAAAGGTGAATGGGATTGAGAAGCACAGACTGATGGTCACAAAATAGCCACGGGGATGTAAAATACAGCACAGGAAAAATAGTTAACAATATCGTAATAACTATATAGAGTGCCAGGTCGTGCTAGAAATATCCAGGAGGGGGAAATTACTTTGCAAAGTGCATGATTGTCTTAACCACTAGCCTGTGTGCCTGAAACTAATATAAGATAATATTGAATGTAAACTGTAATTGAAAAAAATTTCAAAGAGTTAATTAAAAAAATATATATATCGCAGAGAAGAAAAATGACAATTAACCAGCAGCTCTCAGCGAAGCACTCAAAGCCTACTCCAAAGGGAGTCCGTGACTCTAGATGTGCGGGTGCCACCCGACAGGGCAGGTGTGAGGGCAAGGCCTCGGGCCGCCTGCGTCCATGGCTCAGGTCACTTCCGCAGCCCCCGAGAGGGCAGCCTGGCCCCACCCGCCACCGACAGCCCACCTCCCCGGGTGCAAGAAGAAGAAAAACACTGGGTACACATCACTCAACTTGAGATGCGGCTCTGCTCTCCAAAGCTGGATTAGTAGAACACAACTAGAGCCATAGCATTCCCCAAATAAGAGGTTTTATCCTTTAAAATAGAATGCAAACCAATGTTTAAAATAAGTCACTTCACTGCTGAGAAACACCACCAGACACATCTCAGTTAATGAACAGGACAATGGCAGAATAATTTCAGGGGGAAAAACCATTAGTTGCTGATCTTTAATGCCAGAGTTTGTAATAAATTCATATAATAGCAATAATGAACACATATCCATCATTCTTGTTTCTCTTACCAAGTTTCTGCAGCCTTTTCAGGGTGCTGCCAATCCTCACACTTCTAACACACAAGTCCACGCTGCGAGTGATCCCGCCAGAGCAGTGTGGGGACTGGGGGCCACAGGCACCAACACCCTGGACCAGCCACCTTCACACACAGGTTCATGGCAACGTCCACGGACACCTGGGTCCCAGAACGGCAGGTCACAGATCTGCACAGGCCAGCCCACGGCTGAGCACAAGCCAACCAGGCCCAGCACAAATCTATCTCCCGGAAGGTCACAGGGTACACTATAGGGAAAAGAAGTGAAAACAGGTATCTGTCTGTAATTAGAACTTTTTACTTAGCTGGTCTAAAAAGGCTCCTTAAAGTTGCAATGGCCGATCGATGTCTCTGAGCATTACACTGGATGACCAAGGGAGTCCCCATGCACTTAGCCTGGCTCTTGCCACTGGGAAGAAGATGGACAGTCCTGCCCGCTTCGTGAACACTGTGTATGTCTTTGCCACCTCGGTGTCCCACCCTGGGAATGATGGTCCCAAAGCAAGAGCTGTCCTGATGGCCCAGGGCAAAGCGGCAGCCAGGTGTTCAGACCTCACCTTCGGCGGCCTCCTCACTCTCCCCTTGCTCCTGCCACCTCTCAGAAACCCACTTGTCCCCAGGCTCCCAGAACCCTCAGGCCTCCTACACCCACTGCTCATGGACGCTAGTGGTGCCCTCTAGAGGTGACTCCCTTTCTCCTGGTGGAAATGCTGCCTTCTGCTCTGCTCCTAGGACGCTGGCTCTTCTCCAGGGACAAGGGACAGCAAGACTCTAACACGGGAAACTTCAGTCCTGTCATTTACCTAAGTCTTGTCCAAGGCCATCTTGACCATTTTCACTCCACGTGAGAGACAACTAGCCATTCTGCTTCTGGGCTAAAAAGTGTCTGTGGAAACGAGACAAGCGCCCCTGCAGCTGAACCCAGGTCCAGCCACCTGCTTACGTCACTGCTTCCCTCACTCGCTCACTCCTTCCTCCCTCTGCCTGAGACCTCCGAGTGCTCTGCATCCTCTACTGTGAGTCTTCGGGGCTGGTCCTCTCTCTACCGACCAAGAGAGCTTCCCATTAGGGTCTGACATTAGGGTCCAGTCAGAGAGGGGCAGGGGAGGTGACGCAGTCATCCCCAGTCCTCAGGAGCCCCCCACAGCATTTCCCATTATGAGTTTCCAACAATGCATAACCACTGACGCTTTCTAGAGGCCCTGGATTTGATTTCATGTTACTATCTTCTTCGCTTCTCTTGCAAAGAGAAAAAAACTACTAAAGTTTTCAGTAAGGTTATCAGCTGCATGGAGGATGCTCAGCCCGAGGCTGGCCCAACCCCTGCCCAGGAGCCAGGACACCCGCAGGGTTAGCCTGGGAGCTCGGAGTTGCCCGACGGGACTGCGGCGTCCCTGAGAAGGAGTAAAGAAAGGGATGAAAAACTTTAAAAAGGCCCTCACTGGTGTGGCTCAGTTGGTTAGGTGTCATCCCAGAAAGTAAAAGGTCACTGGTTCAATTCCTGGTCAGGGCCCTTGCCTCAGTTGTGGGTTTGGTCCCCATGGTTGGGGGCATGCGAGAGGCAACCGATTGATATTTCTCTCATACGTCGGATGTTTCTCTCCCTCTTTTTCTCCCTCCTTTCCCCTCTCTCCAAAAAATAAAATAAAATAAAGTGAAAATAAATAAAAATTTTTCAAAAGGAAAAAGAAGATACAAAGGAGAAAGAGGAATAAAGGAAGGGGTGGAAAAAGGAGAGGGAGCAAAGAGAAGCCAGGTGAAAATGAAGGAGCCCGGAGAAGAGTAGCAGTGTCTGCAGAGAGAAGGGCTGAGCGTCTGGGGCCAGGACTCCCTTGACCATCCTGGATCCCAGACACGTACATGCACGTGGATTTTTCAAAAGCAGAAGTAACTCTTTTTCATTCCCCTTGTCTGCCAGCCGGCTAGGCAGGAGCTTCAAAGTTCACTTCAAGTCCTACAACATTTGTGGCAAACGAGTGGGGCGTCAGCAGAGGCCTGCCGAGGGGAGGTGGAGGCACATCCGCTCCCTTCCCAGCAGTGGGCTTTCAGGAGTTCTGCTCACTTTCTAGAGACCCAAAGGGGCGATTCAAGCCTTCATGGATTAAACGGACTGTGTCCTTGTGTCAGGCCAAACACAGTGCTCTGATTGCTTCTGGGTCATCCCTTTATGATCTCTCGCAAAGATTTAACTTTGATTCCTAAACAACATAGAAGTGTATGGGAAGACCTGTTTCAACCTATGGACGCAGGATGAATGGATCCACGCGGCAGGAGAGGGAAACTGCTGACTGATGGGAAACACGCAGTAACATCTGGGCCGGGGCTGTGTGCCCAGCCGCATCTTTTCTCAAGGCCCCAAAATGAATTCCTTCTGTCCCGATCAGCAGCCTAACTAATTAAAAGCATCTATGTATCTGATGGGGACTCACTAAAGGCTGGAATAGGCATGCTGGCTTCTCCTGGGTGCCTCGGAGTGCCTGGGTGCCCTACAGAGGGACTAATCTAAAAAAGAAAGAAAGAATTCTAAAGATTTTATTTATTTATTTTTAGAGAGGTAAATGGAGAGAGGGAAACATCAATGTGTGGTTGTCTCTCCTGCGCCCCCTACCGGGGACCTGGCCTGCAACCCAGGCATGTGCCCTGCCTGGGAATTGAACCAGCAACCCCTTTGGTTCTCAGGCCAGCGCTCGATCCTCTGAGACACACCAGCCAGGGCTACTCTATAATTATTTCTTAAACACAGTTCCAAACGGCTCTTTACCACCTCCAGCTCGGAGCCACAGGGAGCCTCCCACAAAGCCACCCCGGCTCTTCTGTGCTGCCATTCTCATCCAAAGCAAAAGAGGCATATCAGGCGAATATTAAACAATTACTTTCCTTAAATCTGTCTCCCATCACACGGAATGACAGCATGGCAGCTAACCATACATGTGGATAAGTAATGAAAGATCAAAGAGCGGATTTAAATAAAATATTCCTCATTGCCGCACTGAACTCTGTCTACTGTTAAGGAGACAGCCACCTGGAGCATTAGGGCAAGGTGGGTTTTCCGAGGGCACCGGTGCCCCACCGTGTGGAGGCGGGCCTTAAAAACCAGTGACGTTATGCAGGAGGACTGTGATGGTGCTGGTTTATCTGTTATCTTTATTCTGAATTGCACAGGAATAGGACCGGGTGGCCCGAGTTGATAAACGAAGTCTCAAAAAGGCCATGTTTCCTCGGAAGTCCGTCCATGCAAGGGGTGCCGTCCTCAGGCGGAGGGTGCAGACGGTAAGCTTTGCCAGGGCGCCCTCCGGTGTCCAAAGCGTGCAATGACATTCTTTCCAGATCCCGGCTCCGTCTTAGAGACCCTATCATTACTTTAATTACCTATTAATTACATCCTTTCATCAAGGTTAGAAGAAGAAGCCATACAAAGTACAAAGGCTAGAGAGTAAAGACATGCTTTGGGCTTTTTTCTTCTTATTGTGACATCATTTCTTTGTAATGTTCTTTCAATTAGCGGTAGCTGAGAACTGAGCTAGGGAGTCAGACTCCCGGGGCTCAAGTGACAGTTGTGTGGCTGGCAGGCTGTCCTCGGGCCAGTGACTAACTTCTCCAGGCCCGCCGACTACCTCCTAAGGAGCCTGTAACTGCACATGTAAATGTCTGGGCCTTGTCATAAACATTAACTGTTGGTCATTATTGTTCTTGTTGTCTTTTTATTTATTTTTTTAATCAGAGAACGGTTAAATTTGTGCCTGAAATGACATCAGAGATCATTAAATCCAACTTCCTCATATTACACGTGAGAAGTCTCAGTCTGAAGGAGCAAAGTGACCTGCCCGCCGTCACCCAGCCATGCGATGGCAGAGCTGAGAACAGACTTCGATCCTGTGCACTCTGAGACCCAGGTCCTTGGCTGCTTAGGAAGTGCTCCCTTGGTAACGAGGGGCAGAGCGTGGCCGCCGGAGCAGGGCCACTGAGGGCGTGTGGAACGCTGATGGGTCAGCACCGAGCCTCCCACAAACACCGGTCAGGAGGCTGGCCCACGATGCACGGGAAATCCCTGTCCATTTTTATTAGGATGGTGTCAGAGTGCTGACAATCCAAAGCTGAGGACAGACGATGTGGACTACAGTCCACACAGACGTACTGGCTGGCCTCCCACGCTTTCCGGGAAGCCTAAATGACCACACATAAAAAAATTTAAATTTAATGCTTATAAATCTGTTCCCAGAGCACTAGATGCCACCCATCCATGCCTCTGAAACAGTATCCGCCTCCAAGGGCCAAGGGTCCAGAAGGCTTTGCACAAATGTGGAACTGGCTGCACAGCTGACCTCTCCCAGTGAAAGGTTCTGTTCATTTTGCTTTTAAAGATACTGTATCACAGAAGCACAAATGTTGTGTGAGCCTATTTATATGGAGTACCTAGCATAGGCAAACTCAGAGACAGAAAGTAACATAGGTTACCAGAGGCTGGAGATGGGGAAATGGGGGTATTATTTAATGGGTGTGACCAATATTGCCCTGGGAATATACGCCAGTTCCCACGCTTGTTAGTTCTTACGTTTTTTAACTCTCAACCTGCTGTTTGTTCTATTGGGCTAAGGATTATTTTATCTTGGAACAATACTCCTGATACAACAAAAGCTTAATGAGGCAATGCTGACACATAAACAAACAAGTGTAAACACAATTACTGATCAATGTATTTGGTGATCTTGGGCAAACATAAAAGATGGTCATTGATGAATGGTCCTAGAAAGTGCTCTTCCAAAGCAGACAAAGGTTCGCGGACCTTGAACGTGAAACATCAGCATTTGGTGGTTACCAGGTTGACCTTGTCAGTGTGTGTGTACGAGCAGTGGCCTGGAAGAGGGCGGAGGAGGCCAGGTCCCCCGCGCAGCTCGCCCCGTCCTGAGGCAAGTGGCGCGACTCCGCTGAGCCTCTGCTCGCTCCTCTGTGAAATGGGCTTCAAGGTGATCTCCGGACGCTTCCAGTCATCATTCTGTGACCTGGGCCAAAGGCTGGCAGAGAGTCCGCCACGGCCACGCTGTAGGGGGCTGCCCACAGCTACGTCGTTGAAGAACTTCCGAAAAGATATAGTTGTACTCAGGTTACAGTGTTACACACCAAGTTAAAAACACGCCCCTTCTCCGTGGAATAATCTGCAGGTGCAGAATGGAAGGTTGGGTTGAACACAGGACTTCACATATCAAGACGAGGACGTTGGAGGAATAATGTACAAGAGCTTTGTTTAAGATCTTCTTCTTACCACCCCCCGTTCCTCTCAAACACTCACGCATTCAGTCCAGGTTTTCTGACGACAGTGCCCACACGTGGCAAAGAGGCCACTCTGACAGGCCATCAAAATGGGAGACCAAGGCTCCCCTGAAATCCAGGCTAGACACAGGAGAGCCTACCCTGAGGGGAGAAAAATGAAAACTCTAAAATTTCTTCCTCTTTCATCTCAAAATTTCCCCTCAGAAAGGAGATCGATGGAAAATTACCAAGTAATCATTTTATAAGTATGGTGAGTCACGTATGTTTTCTACTGTTAGTTTTGCATAATGAAAATTATGTTTAAGTGCAGATGTTCACATATTGCTGGCTGGTTATCTTCTGCGAAAGAACACACGAGAAAGATGTTCATAAAAAATATCTACAGTGTCAGTGTATAGATGGAACTCTCCTGTGCAAGGACAAGGGGCAGTTTTCTCTTCAGGGGACAGGGTGATTTCCCCAAGAAAAGAAAGGCTCGAATATCCTCTTTGATTCCACATTTCCCTTCATGGACTCCGGATCTAGAGGGTTCTCCCCTCCCCATCATGCCTTGGGGGACTGGGAGTAGACTAGACACTGGCAACAGAATCCCTTTTATTCTTACGGAGAGCAGAAACAAGTCGCTCATTACCCTACTTTCTTAAAAAGTTCAGGACGGAGAAACAGATGAACTAGTCTCAAGGGTCTGGTATTGCAAGGAAGCTGTGTTCTGTCTCTTGACAGGTTTATGAGTTTAATTTACACAAAGGGTCTGGGGAAAAAAAACCATATTGTCTTATTAAAAGTAATGGTTCAAATTTATCTGAATTTGACATGAAACTATACTTTCGCTAAAAGGGCGTTTTATAAACTATGTCAATCATAACTGAATTATTAGTCCACTATTTTTGTGGCAGTGGGGCTGCAGGGCCTGAGGGGACGTCATTACAAACTTCTTATGCGCTGCTACTTGGTGCTTCTCCACCAGCTAATGAAGTCATGTTTGTCATTTATCATCGCTTATCAAAACCAGGAGACCGCCTTGATCCTATGAAAACCATATGTCTTTTGGAGTCAGTTCAAGTACTAGCTCTGTCACTCACTTGCTATGAGAATGTGAGCAGGCTTTACCTGCACAAGCCTCAGTTTCAGCAAACTGAAAACGCGAATGTCTTCCTTCCAGGTGAGAAGGCAACTAAGCAATGTGTAGAAAGCACTCCCAGCAGTGCCTGGCACACAAGACGTCTCCAGGAAAGGGCAGTGGCTGCCACCCTCGGTCATCGTGGGACGATTGCGTTCACAATGCACAAATATTGCCAAACTCAATGGGGATTTTTGTGTTTTTTTCCCCTAAACACAATGTTTTTCCAAATGCCGCAAAGATGTCCAAATGTTTCCCGGGTCACTTGAAGAGGCCCAGGGACATTGATCAAATCCTCCATGAGAAAAGAGGAAGGAAGGCGGCCTTCTGGTTCTACTCCAACAACATAAACTAAGGGTTGCCTGAATACTGTTCTTAAGTGATAAAATAGTATCAAGCAATCATACACAAAACATTTTATCTGAAGGCAAAAATGATATCCAAAGATCGGAGGAAAAAAATTGCCAAGCTTTTTTATAAGAAGGCTACTACTATTCTTGAAGGATATTCTCAAGTAAGTAAAAAGGAATAATCTCCTAAAACAATGGAAAACTGAAGAGTCCTGTCTTGAGTCCACCTCTCTTGAGGTCCACATGGCACGGTTCAGGGACTTCTCACGCCGGGACGCAGCGGCCGTGAGTGACAAAGGGCACCCAGAATTCCAAGGTCAGAGGCAGAATTTCATCCCTGCTCTGCCTCAGAACAGTTGTGCGAGCTACTTCCACTCCTTTAGATCTTTGAGTCTCTGATTTCTCACACACTCGCACACAACTACTTACACTTCAGGGTTACTTTGTAAATCAGAAATAAAATCACTGTTATAAAGTACCTTATAATCTTAGACTAATATAACTATGGTCAATTATGGTGTTTCAAAGCCAACTTATCACCTGATGAGAAAGCCAACTGATAAATGTTCAAGAATGTTTCAAGCTACTTGTTAAAACACTGGTAGCTTGAAATCAGCTACTTGTTAAAACACTGGTAGCTTGAAATCAGCTTTAGTGGGGGCATTTACACAACAGGAATGAGCAGATATTGCAAATCAGCACTTTTTTAAATTTTCCTGGAGAGCTGATTGCTAAACATTTTACCAGCTCACCACTGGTTCTAGGCAGTATCATCAATGTATATGAAATTTCCTACGCCAACAGATGAGTGAACAAAAATTCTGGGAAAAAGAATCTATTGTGAGGTACTGTATCTCAATCAGGTTCTTAAAGAAGCATTGTATTCAGAGAGAGTGGACAAAGTGCAGCACATAATTAGACACGTTAGATCAAAAGATGAGAGAAGAGCCCTGGCCAGTGTGGCTCTCAAAGCACAAGGTCACCGGTCTGATTTCCCATCAGGGAACACCTGGGCTGTGGGTTCAGTTCCCGGTCGGGCGTGTGCAAACAGATCCATGTTTCTCTCTCACATCAACATTCTGCTCCCTCTCTTCCTCCCTCCCTTCCCCTCTCTCTAAAAATAAGTGAAATCTTTTTTTAAAAGATGAAAGAATATTCACTTTAAAAAATGACTCAAGTTACTGCAGTCTTTTGCACATCTCATGGACTGAACTTGATTTTGCCTATCATCAAACTGCATAATTATTAAAGACCTACCAAAATGTAAAACAAGTTAAAAACAGGTAAACATTGCACAAGATATAGGGGTATCATGAAACTGGGAAGAAAATAAACCCAAAGAAATAAATAATAACTAGACTCTGGGAAAAATTCAGTAGGTACGTCGTTTCTGAAAAAGAAGCTTCCAAAGCAACAACGAAAACTTGTCTAAAACAATGACAGGAAACGTACTTGAAGACCGCTAAAATGTAAGAAATTCGACCTACAGGACAACTTCATCATGGACCCTGGGGTTCGACTGATGATGGGTCATCACCCCCTGAAGGATTTCCATCCATAAAAGGGACTTCTCCAGAGCTCAGGTAACACCTTGCTGCTGACATTCTGCTTGGGACTTGCATGTGCCGACCTTACAGGAACAGAAGAAAATAAGGATGAAGACGTTCTCAAGATACAGAAAACGGGAAAAAGAGTGTTTTTACTAATACCATGCAAAGGCAAAAATGTTGACGACATACAGAACTGTTCCGAGGGGCATGGCACAAGAGCACCGTCGCAAACGCTGTCAGACGCAACCGCATCCTTCCGTCCGCCCAGCTCGGGAGCCAGATGTTGACCCCACTGGCTCGCCACTGGGCACACGTGACTCCACCGTCTACGACACGTGGCAGGAAACTATGACTAGACAGATTTGCCCCTATTCAAGGAATGAACTTGTGAGAGGGGTGGAGAAACGAGTCTCACTGAAGCCAAATGTCCGTTTTTACAAGTAACGCAAAGACTTAAAGATGAGGAATAAGAGGAATATAAAATGCCTGGCAGGGACAAGCCTGAGAAACAGTACACTGTCATCAGTGGGTGAAGACCTACGACTTGGAGCAAACACGGGAATAAAACAGCCATTTTTTCCTTACATTTTTTCCTTACACACACACATAGAGACATTACAAAAAACTCCATTTTGATATATTATTATGTTGAATATGTCTTTGGCCTAGAGTACTATCGGTGTTTAACAAACTAGAAAAATCAGGTGCCAGATTCCTTATAGTTTTAGTAACATGACAGATTACTTTGTAACAAAATCCTAAAGTATTTATAATTAATTTAGTTGAACATGAAATAGTCTGGAAGCTCTTAATGCAAGCACTTACATTTTGGGTTCTTTAAGGATCATTCCTGTCATTGTTTTTGACAATGTCTTAAAGACACCACTACATTTCACCCTCAATTTCCAAATTTCTGTGGTATAGACATAAAAAGGTGTCTGCCCAAATCCAGGATAAAGCACTAAACTTAGCCTCCTTCGTCAGTCGCGAAAGCAGACCATCGCCTTGCCCTGGGATCCCACATGCGCCTGGACTGAAATACTATTTACTGCTAAGGCAGCAGGTAGACAGAAGGCGGGGGGGGGAACTCAGCACTGCCCTCTCCTGATCGCAGGCTTTGACTAACTCAGTGCTGAGAGGACTCGGGGCGCTCCGTTATCTCACGGCGTTTCTTGATTTCTTAGGAAGAAAAAACTCAATCAAAATGCAAAAGAAAAGAGAAGTAAGAGTTACATAGAAATCGGCTTTCAGAAAGAGCCAAAAGAGAGTTTGGTGCGACAACAGAAAACAGACAACAGACTTTTTAAAGTCGGAACAAAATGGAAATAAACAGAAGAGAAATACGGCAGAGCAGACAGATTGCAGATAGCTGATGAGGAAACAAGTGAAAATATCAGGCAGATGTGGGGGTGTGGGCGCGTTACAAAAATCCTAGAGGAAAAAACTCAACAGGAAACAGAAGACTGAAGGAGGCTGAATTCTCAGAAGGCTGCTGGTTCCAAAATGTCTCTGGGGAAGAGATGCAGCTTCCACATGAGCTCAGACACTATCCCCTGGGGCTGCTCGAGTGATCGATCAAGAGGAATAAAATGTGTTTAAAACAGGAGGGTATCTTCTGGATTTTGAAGGCTCCTTCCAAAAACCACTGAGCAATCAATGCCATTGTCAAGGGCACCCCACAACCTAGGCGCAGTCTCTGGTGCTGACATTTCCTCTCCCCCCAGACATCTGACACAAAAACGCTTCGGGGAACCGAGCAGGAGGTACTAAAACACCAATGAAGAGGGGAAGGGAACACCCACCGTACTCCCCAGAGAAACTGAACACGAGGAGCAAACTCGGACTTTAGAGCGCCGTTTTGAAAGTAAATGGAGGCCTAACCAGGTAGCTCAGCTGGTTAAAACATCGTCCCAATACCCCAAGGGTGAGGGTACCCCAACACCCGGTGAGGGTACAAATGAGAAGCAACCAGTGAGTGTGCAAATAAATAAATAAATAAGTGGAACGACAAATCGAGGCCTCTCTCTCTCTCTAATAATCAATAAAAAAAAAGATTTTTTTTAAAAAAAGAAAGTAAACGGAAAAGGGAAGACTGTAAGAACTGACTCCAAATTACAGCCTTCAGTTGAACAACAACAAAAACTCGTCTGAAACAGGGACTGCGTGGAAAAGCAGGTGGGAAGGCAAGGAGCGTGGGGAGAAGGGGAGAAGGCGAGAAGGTGGGACGCAGACCAGAAAGCAGACAGGGCCACCGGGCAGCCGAGGGGAGCGCGGCGCAGGACTGACGTTCAAAGCAGGCCTCCGCCCTCCTCCCCAGGTCTTCTCCTCAAGAGGGGTCCAAAGGAAATAACTGGTTTTATCTATCTGGGCTTTGGTGATTGACTATAAATTATCAACTGACGAAACACTGGAGTTCACCTGGGGAGCTCTGAGAATGCTGAGTCCCAGGCGCCCCTCAGACGTAGAGCTGTCAGCAAAGTGAGACAGGCTCTGTTTTGTGGGGCAACTGAA